>WBZZ01002046.1:37500-67500 GCA_019918135.1 Paulinella micropora
TCTATCTTATAAAAAATTAAACTTTTTTCATACACATAACTTTTTTTATACCTTTAACTTTTTTTATACGTTGAACTTTTTTTATATTAATACTTTCAACTTTTTTTATACGCTTAACTTTTTTTATACTTTTTTTTTCTTTACATATGATATATATATACATATATTCATATATTAATTTAAGTTTTTTACTCCGGTATATATTAGCAAGGATAGAAATCAATATATATACACAGATCCGGTATCTTTAATAAGTCAGTAAACTTGAAAGTTTGCTTTCCATACAATATATCATAGTATCGACTGGGATTTACATATTATTAAAAATCAAGTCACTGGGGAATACACATCCTGTACTGGCGAGCTAAAAACTCTAAGCAAGTTCCACACGCAAATCCCTCAGTTCAAAATCTCCTCCCGAAAGGTGCCAAAACCTCTGTGCGCACGCATATAGCTCTTCACATCATATGTATTGCTATCGACATTCAAGACAAAAAAAAATATGAGTTTTTCATTTTTGAGTCAGTTTTTTTATTTTGTATCACTTTTTCGTTTTTGTGTCAAAAATTCAAATTTAACTGTAACACTTCGCTAAAATTTACTTCATTTTTGCGGACGGATATAGCCGTTAATTTGAAAATTCGAATTTCCAAAATCAAAATTCCAGCCAAAACTAAAAAACTTACAATTTTTCTTGTCTTGAATGTCGATAGCAATAATTTGGATGGATTTAGCCTCCGTGCGGTGGCACACGGAACTCAACTAGTTCTGATCATTCAAGTTTTTTAGTACTTATTTTTTTGTTGTAGAGATCTAAATCAGATGCTTTTGTTTGCCATACTGATTCACTTGAACTTGAAAATTAAATTTGAATTTGAAATATACGTAACGGTAATATTTTTGACTATTCAAGCCTTACCATGCAATCAGTCAGTAATAAAATTTGATTTTTTAATTTTTTTTTGCATGATCCGAAAAGTATGCGGTGCGCAAATCATGAGTCTACACTTGTTAAGCTTTTATTCAAGTAGTGATAACAGCATGATTTTATCTGTTTTAGTTACTTAGTCTGCGTACCACCCGGCAAGACGTTCTGATAGTGTTTTTCAAACTCAAAGAAGTTGGGATAAAACATTTCCTGCGATAAGGGCGCCACCTCCTTTTTCCACCGCTGGCCCGGCCGCCAGTGTCAGGTTTTTTTCTCGTTCAGCTCTCGGTGTACTTGAAGAGGGGTGCGGTTTTTTATATATCTAAGTAGATGATACGCAAAAAGGTGGCAACTACTCCTCGCCACCTTTTAACGTTTTGACTACAAAACAGGCATCACACATACCAACAAAGAAAACCCCCAAATTCGCCCTCCACAGAGCACGCAAGGGAAAACATATATGTATTGTAAAAAGAAAAAATAAAAGACGTCCGAAAACCCTCCATTTTGATAAACCCTACAAGGTTTCAAGCGAAACAACCCAATTGATTGCTTCTTCGTCATCCCCAACTTTTTTCATCAAGGCTGAAAGAGAAGGAAAGACGAGAATTTCCTCCTCTTCTTTCCCAAGAGAAACCAGAAAGAATTTTTTCTTTCTTGGTCTTCTCATGGTTATATTGCGTTCAACCCAAGCGAACAAATAATTTTCATCTCTTTCTGCCTCCCTACGGATGAAAAATTTTCGCTCTGCTTGAAAGGAAGTTATTTTGTCCTTTCCTAGCAGAGCGAAATCCCTAGGAACCCTCACAAGGCGTGGGTTTTTCATTTCTGGTGGGGCTTTGGTTTCGACATCTACCCAAGGTTTCCAGAAACCTACAACCACATTTCATTATCGTGAAAAAAAAAGAAACAATAGAGTTAGGACTTACCCGCAGGAGCAGGATTGAGGTTGAGTTCGCCGACTCGGTTGGCTAATTGGTTCGGCTCTCCCATAGTCTATTACACACACAAAAAGCATGTGTAATAGAAATTTCTTTGAATAAGGGTGGGGTTTAAACCCCTGGTTTTTAAAAAAACCATTTTTGCACTAAGTCTTTTTTATTCCGAGTAGCTATCTGCACTCTCGGTTCTGAAGACTCTGTGCATGTTTCCATCGTTTTTACGATTAATACTACTATTAATACTATCATTTACATATTCATTAAGACCATCACTAGAATATTTGTTGAAAGAAGCATTAAACGATAAATGCTCGTTCTCAATACCCGCGATAATATTATTCAAGACATTAGCGGAAAGTTGCCAGCGATTATCTTTTTTCCACTTATAGAAATTATCCCGTTCTTTGTTTTTTTTTCAATTTCTTTTTTCTCAATCTAATAAGTCTGTCTTCCTCTACTTCATTACTTTCAATACTCAATCGTTGCAACATCTCAGTGATAGCGTCAACCTTAATCAGGTCTGGCTGTTTCTTTTCAATGAGACGTGCAATTTCTTTATCTGCTTTAGAAATTCTTTCTTCGCATATTATTTTATCCGACGACGACGACAAGAAAACACACCCCGACACCCCTGTGCAAAACTTACCACCCCGCGCTAGGCGCGCCGCCGCCGCTCGGCGCCGCAGCTCCGGCGGGGCCGCCCCCCGTCCTGGGCTTTGAAGTGCAGGGTTTCCAGCAAGTAGCTCAGCGCTGGGGTACAAGAACCAACCGGCCGCTCCACTTCTGGACCAAGATCGCAACCGCCAAAGACCGCCAAGAGCATCAGTGACAAAAGTACACTGCCTGGACACCATTGTCGGAAGACGAACTAGAGGAGGTCAAGCTCGGCTTCAACCAAGAAAACCAATATTGGGCAGAGGTTAAAAGGAGGATGCGACAGGGCGGACTTGAACAAGAAATCAATCTCATACCCCCCACCGACCTCTGGGCGCACCCAGCCATCCCCGGGCCCCAGGGCAGAAACCGCTTAGACGTCCGCTATGCTTACCGATTCCTGGTCAAAGACTTGAAATATGGCCACTTGCCTTCCCAATACCTCTTTACCAGGGATATACTCGACTACTATGGTGGTACAACTAGCGGAAGCAAACGAACGGCAGTCTTGATTTCTCTGCAAAACTTCCTCCAGCACAACCTCGTCGTGCAGGAAGTCACTCCCTTCCCTCACAGGCCCGACCTGGCGATCGTGAAATTCGCCACGGGCGCCCCCGGTCAGAACTGAACAGAAACTCTCCTCTGAGTACTGGGGGCCTTTCTTTGACAGAAACTGGTGCATTTTCCCGGTCGCTTTACTACAAGCGAATTCAGACATTAGCGAAGCTAAGTGGGCAGAGCGGTGGAACCTGTTAAGACAAGAGAGTCTAGGCACCCTCGATCGAGAAGCTTTGCCCGAGCCCATGCGCCCCGCTAAACTATACATCCCCAAGCAAGTTGTGGCCGCCATCAGAGATCAACTAGCTTGAAAGAAGGCTCTTTTCTTTTAATAAAACTGAAATCCTTTTAAACTCTCTAATCACCTAGCACTAGTGTCTCCCCGCAAGCAAGAAAGGGATGCCCTGGCCCTTGCTCTCAGCGGTGCCGGGCTGGTTGCCGACGAGTCGCATAGGGGATCGCTTGGAGGACGAGATGCAACGCTTTTATGTAGAGGCTCTGTGTAAGCCCTTTCGAGCAGAAAGAGTGGGCCCAGTCAGGTCCGGGCCCCGCGCGGTAGCAGGCGCAGAGATTGCTGTCCTGTCGTTCTTGGGTTTTCTGAGCCGAGCGACGGAGCCCCGCGTCAGAAAGCGCTGGCAGCCCTCGCTAGAGTCGAGTCTGTTTTTCTTTGTCGCCAGAGAGGGCGTCTGGCGCACCACCCTGCGCCGCCAACTGCCCGCCTGGGTCGAGCACTTGACCAGGCAGCCGGATATGTCCTGGGAAAGGTGCCTTTTCCTGGTGACGAGCCTGCGCGCGCCGGTCCTGTGCACCGCCACCTATTATAGAAGGCGGCATGGCGCCGGTGAGGGCGCGGGCGGCCTGAATCAGTCGCGACTCTCTGCGGAGCGGCGCACGTCGCTGGTAGTAAGCGCCGCCCGGATTTTCAGTTCGACCATTAAGAACCTGCGCATGTTGGCCGACACGGAACAATCCTTTCACCCCAAGGAGAGAGAGCTCGCAGTAAGCTTGGCGGACCTGGCTGCCGCGCGCAACTGGGCTGGGCGCCGCTATTTGGGGCGGTACGGAGCGCCGTTGCCTGCGCGCGATTTCGTGCGGGTGCTGGCCCAGCAGGCGGCCCGCAGCCACGAGCCGGGGCTCTCGCGCTAACGAGACCTGCTAGGCTTGCTGCTGCTGTGCCTCTTTAGCCAGTGCCCCATGCCTAGGTCCGAAATCATCTGCAAGCTGCAGTTTGGAGTGACGCTGCGCCGCGGCGGCACGCCCGCCAGGTATTGGCTAGATCTCAGCAACCCCTTTGAATTGGCGGCGATTCACAAAACAAGTCGATTCTATTACGATCGCCAGTACAAGCAGCCGCTGCCCCTGCAGCGGCTCCGCCTGCCCAACAACGACGGCGGACAGCAAGTCCACCTACTCACCCGGGTCTTGGACGAATGGCGGCTTTGGGCGCGCGAGGATGACCCCGAGACCAAAGAGACCGCGGAGGCAGGCGGCTTCGTGTTTTCCGTTCGCTACCCTGAGCTCCAGGGCCCTCCCGGCTCACCGCCACCGGTGGCGGGGCTTGCTCGCCCAGAGCTGCTCGAGCGGCTGCTGGCCGAATCCCTAGCCCGAACAGGTTTTGCGTCGCCCGAACGCGCCGGCACGCTCCGCCTCTTCCACCTGCGCAAACTCAGCGAGACCTTTCTATGGCAAAACGCTGGCGGGGCTGCCGCTGTCCCCCCCCCCCCCAGACCCCTCCGTCTCCAGCCCGCCCCCCGCGGGTCAGCCAGCTGCGCAAGGTTCGCGCCCTGGCCGCCAACTACCACGAGCACAGCGAGGAAACCGCGCGCCAGCACTACGTGTCCTTCAGCGATTACAGGCAAAAGCTTCTTGCTATTCTAGATAACGTGTTGGAAGCTTTCTGGGAGTCTCTGCCAGAGGCCCCAGCTCCTTCCCTCTAGTTTGCGCAAGATGATTGTTCAAATAAATTATTGACCAAGTATTCTATTTAACTATAGGCCGCAATCAATCGGGCTAGTAAAACTTTTTGATAATTTCAGAATCGACTTCTTAGTTTTTTGCCAAATAACCGGACCGGGGCCGGGACCGTTGACAATAAACCTTTTCCCGGGAAAACAAGAGCGCGCCAAAAATCTTGCTGAAGGCAAATGAAGGACGCGAGGTGGGAAGGAGGGGGGGGGGGAGAGAGAGAAAGGGGGGAGGGGAAGGGGGAGGGGAGGGGAGGGGAAGGGGGAGGGGAGGGAAAGGGGGAAGGGGGAGGGAAAGCAAAGTTCCCCCTCCCCCTTCCCTCTCCCCTCTCCCCTCCCTCTCCCGCTTCCCTCCCCCTTCCCTCCTGCTCCCCCCTTCCCTCCCCTCACCCTTTCTCCTCTCCCTCTTCTCTCTTTCTCTCTCTCTCTCTGTATCTCTTGTTTTTTTTTGCATGGAATTTGTCGCCAAATTTGCGTAATTGTGTCCGCTTGGAATGATATGGCCGAAAGAAGGCAGTACTGCCAAATAACCCGGCCGGGCCAGGGGCGTTGACAATAAAACCTTTTCCCGGGAAAACAAGCGTGCGCCCAAATTTTTCCGAAGGCTGAAGGGCGCGAGGTGGGAAGGAGGGGGGGAGAGAGAAAGGGGGGGTGGGGGGGGGGGGGGGGGGGGGGGGAGGGGTAGAGAGGAGCGGGAGGGGAAGGGGGGAGGGGAGACAAAGGGGGAAGGGGGAGGGAAAGCAAATTTCCCCCTCCCTCCCTCCCTCTTCCCTCCCTCTTCCCTCTCCCCCCCCCCTCCCCTCTCCCCCGCCCCCTTCCCCTTTCTCCTCTCCCCTCTCCCTCTTCCCTCCCCCCTCCCTCTTTCTCTCTCTCTTTCTCTCTCTCTCTCTCTTCTTTTTTTTCCCACAGAATTTGTCGCCAAATTTGCGTAATTGTGTCCGCTTGGAATGATATAGCCAAGAAAAGGCAGTACTGCCAAAAAGCCCGGGGGACGCTGCCTTTTTCGGCCATATCACATGCACACACCGCCAAGCCGCGCCGATGTAGCGCCAGACGAAGGGTTCTGCCCTTGCTCCATGAACAACTAAAAGAAGTTTTGCAGGGAAGGCCCCGAGCGCGCTAAACATCTTGGTGGGGGGGGAGCGAATGAAAGGTTTTTCCAGATACAAAAGCAACTTTTTTATTTAATAAAATTCTTTTTTTCCAGGGATGTACTCAACTACTATGGTGGTACAACTAGCGGAAGCAAAGGAACGGCAGTCTTGATTTCTCTGCAAAACTTCCTCCAGCACAACCTCGTTGTGCAGGAAGTCACTCCCTTCCCTCACAGGCCCGACCTGGCGATCGTAAAATTCGCCACGGGCGCCCCCGGTCAGAACTGAACAGAAACTCTCCTCTGAGTACTGGGGGCCTTCTTTGACAGGAACTGGTGCATTTTCCCGCTCGCTTTACTACAAGCGAATTCAGACATTAGCGAAGCTAAGTGGGCAGAGCGGTGGAACCTGTTAAGACAAGAGAGTCTAGGCACCCTCGATTGAGAAGCTTTGCCCGAGCCAATGCGCCCCGCTAAACTATACATCCCCAGGCAAGTTGTGGCCGCCATCAGAGATCAACTAGCTTGAAAGAAGGCTCTTTTCTTTTCCAAATTGGTTTTCTTTTAATAAAATTGAAATTCTTTTAAACTCTCTAATCACCTAGCACTAGTGTATGCACAAATCGACGCTGTGGTTGGGCCGCTCTGCAGCCATCCGGCGCCCTTGCCTCTTCTCTGACGACGCGCACACGCAAACACTTGACGGGGGGGGGGGGGTGAGGGGCAGCGCCGAGGGTTGGGGAAGAAGGGGGGGGGGGGTGGCGCCCTGTTTTTCTTTTGGGCGTGTTTCCCTTCCTAGTACCTTTCCTCCTCTTTCCCCCCCCCCCCCCTCCCCTCCCTGCCTCCTTGGGCCCCCCGGGCTCAGGGGGACGGGGGATGGAGCCGGGGGCGCCCTAGGGGAGGGGTGCATCCCCCCCCCCCCCCCCCCAATCCCTTCTTTCCCCAATTTCCCCCTCTCTCCCCGTCCCTCGCTCTCTCCCCTCCCTTCTCCTCCCTCTCCCCTCCCTTCCTTCTCCTCCCTCTCCCCCTTCCTTCCCCCTGTACCCTCTCCCCGCAAGCAAGAAAGGGATGCCCTGGCCCTTGCTCTCAGCGGTGCCGGGATCGCTGCCGACGAGGCGCAGAGATTGCTGTCCTGTCGTTCTTGGGTTTTCTGAGCCGAGCGGCGGAGCCCCGCGTCAGAAGGCGCGGGCGGCCTGAATCAGAGAGAGAGAGCTCGCAGTAAATTTGGCGGGCCTGGCTGCCGCGCGCTACCCTGAGCTCCAGGGCCTTCCCGGCTCACTGCCCCCCGGTGGCGGGGCTTGCTCGCCCAGAGCTGCTCGAGCGGCTGCTGGCCGACTCCCTGGCCCGCACAGGTTTTGCGTCGCCCGAATGCGCCGGCACGCTCCGCCTCTTCCACCTGCGCAAGGTTCGCGCCCTGGCCGTCAAATACCACGAGCACGGCGAGAAAACAGCGCGCATGCACTACGTGGCCTTCAGCGACTACAGGCAAAAGATTCTTGTTATTCTAGATAACGTGTTGGAAGCTTTCTGGGAGTCTCTGCCAGAGGCCCCAGCTCCTTCCCTCTAGTTTGCGCAAGATGATTATTCAAATAAATTATTGACCAAGTTATTCTATTTGACTATAGGCCGCAATCGGGCTAGTAAAACTTTTTAATAATTTCAGAATCGACTTCTTAGTCTTTTGCTAAATAACCGGACCGGGGCAGGGACCGCTGACAATAAACCTTTTCCCGGGAAAACAAGCGTGCGCCCAAATTTTTCCGAAGGCTGAAGGCCGCGAGGTGGGAAGGAGGGGGGGAGAGAGAAAGGGGGGGGGGGGGGGGGAGGGCGGGGTGAGGGGGAGAGAGGAACGGGAGGAGAAGGGGGGGAGGGGAGAGAAAGGGGGAAGGGGGAGGGAAAGCAAATTTCCCCCTCCCCCTTCCCTCCCTCTTCCCTCCCTCTTCCCTCCCTCTTCCCTCCCTCTTCCCTCCCTCTTTCCCCCCCCCCCCTCCCCTCTCTCCCGCCCCCTTTCCCCTTTCTCCTCTCCCCTCTCCCTCTTCCTTCCCCCCTCCCTCTTCATTCTCTCTCTCTTTCTCTCTCTCTCTTCTTTTTTTTTTGCACAGAATTTGTCGCCAAATTTGCGTAATTGTGTCCGCTTGGAATGATATGGCCAAAAAGGCAGTACTGCCAAAAAGCCCGGGGGACGCTGCCTTTTTCGGCCGTATCACAATGCACACACCGCCAAGCCGCGCCGATGTAGCGCCAGACGAAGGGTTCTGCCCTTGCTCCATGAACAACTAAAAGAAGTTTTGCAGGGAAGGCCCCGAGCGCGCTAAACATCTTGGTGGGGGGGAGCGAATGAAAGGTTTTTCCAGATACAAAAGCAACTTTTTTTATTTAATAAAATTCTTTTTTTCCAGGGATATACTCAACTACTATGGTGGTACAACTAGCGGAAGCAAACGAACGGCAGTCTTGATTTCTCTGCAAAACTTCCTCCAGCACAACCTCGTCGTGCAGGAAGTCACTCCCTTCCCTCACAGGCCCGACCTGGCGATCGTAAAATTCGCCACGGGCGCCCCGGACAGAACTGGACAGAAACTCTCCTCTGAGTACTGGGGGCCTTTCTTTGACAGGAACTGGTGCATTTTCCCGCTCGCTTTACTACAAGCGAATTCAGACATTAGCGAAGCTAAGTGGGCAGAGCGTTGGAACCTGTTAAGACAAGAGAGTCTAGGCACTCCCGATTGAGAAGCTTTGCCCGAGCCCATGCGCCCCGCTAAACTATACATCCCCAAGCAAGTTGTGGCCGCCATCAGAGATCAACTAGCTTGAAAGAAGGCTCTTTTCTTTTCCGTATTGGTTTTCTTTAAAAGAATTTCAATTTTATTAAAACTCTCTAACTACCTAGCACTAGTGTATGCACAAATCGACGCTGTGTTTAGGCCGCTCTGCGGCCATCCGGCGCCCTTTGCCTCTTCTCTGAAGGACGCGCACACGCAAACTTCTGACGGGGGGTGAAGGGGGGCAGCGCCGAGGGTTGGGGAAGAGGGGGGGGGGGGGCGCCCTAGGGGGGGGGGGCGCCCTGCTTTTCTTTTGGGCGTGTTTCCCTTCCCTACCTTTCCTCCTCTTCCCCCCCCCTCCCCTCCCTGCCTCCCTGAGCCCCCCGGGCTCAGGGAGACGGGGGGGAAGGAAGGGAACGCGCGGGGGGTGAGTGTGCAAGGAGAGAGGGGGGGGGGGGCGCCCTAGGGGAGGGGGGCATCCCCCCCCCCCCCTGTACCTTCCCCCGCAAGCAAGAAAGGGATGCCCTGGCCCTAGCTTCTCAGCGGTGCCGGGCTCGCTGCCGACGAGGCGCATAGGGGACCGCTTGGAGGACGAGATGCAACGCTTTTATGCAGAGGCTCTGTGTAAGCCCTTTAGAGCAGAAAGAGTGGGCCCAGTCAAGCCCGGGCCCCGCGCCGCGACTCTCTGCGGAGCGGCGCACGTCGCTGGTAGTAAGCGCCGCCCGGATTTTCAGTTCGACCATTAAGAACCTGCGCATGTTGGCCGACACGGAACAATCCTTTCACCCCAAGGAGAGAAAGCTCGCAGTAAGCTTGGCGGAACTGGCTGCCGCGCGCTACCCTGAGCTCCAGGGCCTTCCCGGCTCACCGCCCCCCGGTGGCGGGGCTTGCTCGCCAGAGCTGCTCGAGCAGCTGCTGGCCGACTCCCTGGCCCGCACAGGTTTTGCGTCGCCCAAACGCGCCGGCACGCTCCGCCTCTTCCACCTGCGCAAGGTTCGCGCCCTGGCCGTCAGCTACCACGAGCACAGCGAGGAAACAGCGCGCCAGCACTACGTGGCCTTCAGCGACTACAGGCAAAAGCTTCTTGTTATTCTAGATAACGTGTTGGAAGCTTTCTGGGAGTCTCTGCCAGAGGCCCCAGCTCCTTCCACTCTAGTTTGCGCAAGATGATTGTTCAAATAAATTATTGACCAAGTATTCTATTTGACTATAGGCCGCAATCAATCGAGCTAGTAAAACTTTTTAATAATTTCAGAATCAACTTCTTAGTCTTTTGCCAAATAACCGGACCGGGGCCGGGACCGCTGACAATAACCTTTTCCCGGGGAAACAAGAGCGCGCCAAAAATCTTGCTGCAGGCAAATGAAGGGCGCGAGGTGGGAAGGAGGGGAGGGGGGGAGGGGGAAGAGAGAAAGGGGGGGAGGGGAGGGAAAGGGGGAAGGGGGAGGGAAAGCAAAGTTCCCCCTCCCCCTTCCCTCTCCCCTTCCCCCTCCTCCTCCCCCCTTCCCTCCCCCTCACCCTTTCTCCTCTCCCTCTTCTCTCTTTGTCTCTCTCTTGCCAAATTTGCGTAATTGTGCCCGCTTGGAATGATATGGCCGAAAAAAGGCAGTACTGCCAAATAACCCGGCCGGGCCGGGGCTGTTGACAATAAAAACCTTTTCCCGGGAAAACAAGCGTGCGCCCAGAATTTTGCCGAAGGCTGAAGGGCGCGAGGTGGGAAGGAGAGGGGGGGGGGGGGGGAAAGAGAGGAGCGGGAGGGGAAGGGGGGGAGAGGAGAGAAAGGGGGAAGGGGGAGGGAAAGCAAATTTCCCCCTCCCTCCCTCCCTCTTCCCTCTCCCTTCTCCCTCTTCCCTCCCCCCTCCCCTCTCCCCCGCCCCCTTCCCCCTTTCTCCTCTCCCCTCTCCCTCTTCCCTCCCCCCTCCCTCTTCCTTCTCTCTCTCTCTTTCTCTCTCTCTCTCTCTTTCTCTTTCTCTCTCTTCTTTTCTTTACACAGAATTTGTCGCCAAATTTGCGTAATTGTGTCCGCTTGGAATGACATGGCCAAAAAAAAGCAGTACTGCCAAAAAGCCCGGGGACGCTGCCTTTTTCGGCCGTATCACATGCACACACCGCCAAGCCGCGCCGATGTAGCGCCAGACGAAGGGTTCTGCCCTTGCTCCATGAACAACTAAAAAAAGTTTTGCAGGGAAGGCCCCGAGCGCGCTAAACATCTTGGTGGGGGGGGAGCGAATGAAAGGTTTTTCCAGATACAAAAGCAACTTTTTTATTTAATAAAATTCTTTTTTTTCCAGGGATATACTCGACTACTAGTATTGTGGTACAACTAGCGGAAGCAAACGAACGGCAGTCTTGATTTCTCTGCAGAACTTCCTCCAGCACAACCTCGTCGTGCAGGAAGTCACTCCCTTCCCTCACAGGCCCGACCTGGCGATCGTAAAATTCGCCACGGGCGCCCCCGGTCAGAACTGAACAGAAACTCTCCTCTGAGTACTGGGGGCCTTCTTTGACAGGAACTGGTGCATTTTCCCGCTCGCTTTACTACAAGCGAATTCAGACATTAGCGAAGCTAAGTGGGCAGAGCGGTGGAACCTGTTAAGACAAGAGAGTCTAGGCACCCTCGATTGAGAAGCTTTGCCCGAGCCAATGCGCCCCGCTAAACTATACATCCCCAGGCAAGTTGTGGCCGCCATCAGAAATCAACTAGCTTGAAAGAAGGCTCTTTTCTTTTCCAAATTGGTTTTCTTTTAATAAAATTGAAATTCTTTTAAACTCTCTAATCACCTAGCACTAGTGTATGCACAAATCGACGCTGTGGTTGGGCCGCTCTGCGGCCATCCGGCGCCCTTGCCTCTTCTCTGACGACGCGCACACGCAAACACCTGAAGGGGGGCTGAAGGGGCAGCGCCGAGGGTTGGGGAAGAGGGGGGGGGGGGCGCCCTGCTTTTCTTTTGGGCGTGTTTCCCTTCCCTACCTTTCCTCCTCTTCCCCCCCCCCCCCCTCCCCTCCCTGCCTCCTTGAGCCCCCCCGGGCTCAGGGGGACGGGGGAGGGGAGGAAGGGAACGCGCGGGGGGTGAGTGTGCAAGGAGAGGGGGGCGCCCTAGGGGAGGGGGGCACCCCCCTCCCCCAATCTCCTCTCTCCCCAATTTCCCCCTCTCTCCCCTCCCCCTCCCTTCCCTTCTCCTCCCTCACCCCCTTCCCCCCTGTACCTTCCCTCGCAAGCAAGAAAGGGATGCCCTGGCCCTTGCTCTCAGCGGTGCCGGGTTCGCTGCCGACGAGGCGCAGAGATTGCTGTCCTGTCGTTCTTGGGCTTTCTGAGCCGAGCGGCGGAGCCCCGCGTCAGAAGGCGCTGGCAGCCCGCCTGGGTCGAGCACTTGACCAGGCAGCTGGATATGTCCTGGGAAAGGTGCCTTTTCCTGGTGACGAGCCTGCGCGGGCCGGTCTTGTGCACCGCCGCCTATTATACCAGGCGGCATGGCGCACGTCGCTGATAGTAAGCGCCGCCCGGATTTTCAGTTCGACCATTACGAACCTGCGCATGTTGGCCGACACGGAACAATCCTTTCACCCCAAGAAGAGAGAGCTCGCAGTAAGCTTGGCGGACCTGGCTGCCGCGCGCTACCCTGAGCTCCAGGGCCTTCCCAGCTGCTGGCCGATTCCCTGGCCCACACAGGTTTTGCGTCGCCCGAACGCGCCGGCACGCTCCGCCTCTTCCACCTGCGCAAGGTTCGCGCCCTGGCCGCCAACTACCACGAGCACAGCGAGGAAACAGCGCGCCAGCACTACGTGGCCTTCAGCGACTACAGGCAAAAGCTTCTTGTTATTCTAGATAACGTGTTGGAAGCTTTCTGGGAGTCTCTGCCAGAGGCCCCAGCTCCTTCCCCTCTAGTTTGCGCAAGATGATTGTTCAAATAAATTATTGACCAAGTTATTCTATTTGACTACTATAGGCCGCAATCAATCGGGCTAGTAAAACTATTTAATAATTTCAGAATCGACTTCTTAGTCTTTTGCCAAATAACCGGACCGGGGCCGGGACCGCTGACAATAAACCTTTTTACCCGGGAAAACAAGAGCGCGCCAAAAATCTTGCTGCAGGCAAATGAATGGCGCGAGGTGGGAAGAAAGGGGGGGGGGGGGGAGGAGGAGAGAGAAAGGGGGGAAGGGGAAGGGGTGAGGGGAGGGAAAAGGGGAAGGGGGAGGGAAAAGGGGAAGGGGGAGGGAAAGCAAATTTCCCCATCCCCCCTCCCCTTCCCCCTCCGTCTTCCCTCCCCCTTCCCTCTCCCCCCCCTCCTCTTCCTCCTTCCCTCCCCCTCACGCTTTCTCCTCTTCCTCTTCTCTCTGTCTCTCTCTCTCTCTTGTTTTTTTTGCATAGAATTTGTCGCCAAATTTGCGTAACTGTGTCCGCTTGGAATGATATGGCCAAAAGAAGGCAGTACTGCCCAATAACCCGGCCGGGCCGGGGCCGTTGACAATAAAACCTTTTCCCGGGAAAACAAGCGTGCGCCCAAAATCTTGCCGAAGGCTGAAGGGCGCGAGGTGGGAAGGGGAGGGGGGGGGGGGGGAGGAGAGAGAGAGAGAAAGGGGGGGGAGGGGGAGAGGGGAGCGGGAGGGGAAGGGGGGGAGGGGAGAGAAAGGGGGAAGGGGGGGAGGGGAGAGAAAATTTTTCCCTCCCTCTTCCCTCCCTCTTCCCTCCCTCTTCCCTCCCTCTTCCCTCCCTCTTCCCTCCCTCTTCCCTCCCTCTTCCCTCCCTCTTCCCTCCCTCTTCCCTCCCCCCTCTCTCTTTCTTCTCTCTCTCTTTCTCTCTCTCTTTCTCTTTCTTCTTGTTTTTTGCACAGAATTTGTCGCCAAATTTGCGTACTTGTGTCCGCTTGGAATGATATGGCCAAAAAGGGCAGCACTGCCAAAAAGCCCGGGGACGCTGCCTTTTTCGGCTATATCACAATGCACACACCGCCAAGCCGCGCCGATGTAGCGCCAGACGAAGGGTTCTGCCCTTGCTCCATGAACAACTACAGAAAGTTTTGCAGGGAAGGCCCCGAGCGCGCTAAACATATTGGTGGGGGGAGCAAATGAAAGGTTTTTCCAGATACAAAAGCAACTTTTTTATTTAATAAAAATCTTTTTTTCCAGAGATCAACTAGCTTGAAAGAAGGCTCTTTTCTTTTCCGAATTGGTTTTCTTTTAATAAAATTGAAATTCTTTTAGACTCTCTAATCACCTAGCACTAGTGTATGCACAAATCGACGCTGTGGTTGGGCCGCTCTGCCGCCAACCGGCGCCCTTGCCTCTTCTCTGACGACGCGCACACGCAAACACCTGACGGGGGGGTGATGGGGTAGCGCCGAGGGTTGGGGAAGAGGGGGAGGGGCGCGCCCTGTTTTTTTTTTGGGCGTGTTTCCCTTCCCTACCTTTCCTCCTCTTCCCCCCCCCCCCTCCCCTCCTCTCCCTGTATCCTTGAGCCCCCCGGGCTCAGGGGGACGGGGGAGGGAAGGAAGGGAACGCGCGGGGGGTGAGCGTGCAAGGAGAGGGGGGGGGGGGGGCGCCCTAGGGGAGGTGGGCAACCCCCCCCCCCCCAATCCCCTCTCTCCCCGTCCCTCGCTCTCTCCCCTCCCTTCCCTTCTCCTCCCTCTCCCCGCAAGCAAGAAAGGGATGCCCTGGCCCTTGCTCTCAGCGGTGCCGGGCTCGCTCCCGACGAGGCGCAGAGATTGCTGTCCTGTCGTTCTTGGGTTTTCTGAGCCGAGCGACGGAGCCCCGCGTCAGAAAGCACTGGCAGCCCTTGCTAGAGTCAAGTCTGTTTTTCTTTGTCGCCAGAGAGGCATCTGGCGCACCACCTTGCGCCGCCAACTGCCCGCCTGGGTCGAGCACTTGACTAAGCAGCCAGATATGTCCTGGGAAAGGTGCCTTTTCCTGGTGACGAGCCTGCGCGGGCCGGTCCTGTGCACCGCCGCCTATTATAGAAGGCGGCATGGCGCCGGGGAGGGCGCGGGCGGCCTGAATCAGTCGCGACTCTCTGCGGAGCGGCGCACGTCACTGTTAGTAAGCGCCGCCCGGATTTTCGGTTCGACCATTAAGAACCTGCGCATGTTGGCCGACACGGAACAATCCTTTCACCCCAAGGAGAGAGAGCTCGCAGTAAGCTTGGCGGGTCTTGGGCGAATGGCGGCTTTGGGCGCGCGAGGATGACCCCGAGACCAAAGAGACCGCGGTGGCAGGCGGCTTCGTGTTTTCCGCGCGCTACCCTGAGCTCCAGGGCCCTCCCGGCTCACCGCCCCCGATGGCGGGGCTTGCTCGCCCAGAGCTGCTCGAGCGGCTGCTGGCCGACTCCCTGGCCCGCACAGGTTTTGCGTCGCCCGAACGCGCCGGCACGCTCCGCCTCTTCCACCTGCGCAAGGTTCGCGCCCTGGCCGCCAACTACCACGAGCATGGCGAGGAAACAGCGCGCATGCACTACGTGGCCTTCAGCGACTACAGGCAAAAGCTTCTTGTTATTCTAGATAACGTGTTGGAAGCTTTCTGGGAGTCTCTGCCAGAGGCCCCAGCTCCTTCCCCTCTAGTTTGCGCAAGATGATTGTTCAAATAAATTATTGACCAAGTATTCTATTTGACTATAGGCCGAAATCAATCGGGCTAGTAAAATTTTTTAATAATTTCAGAATCGACTTCTTAGTCTTTTGCTAAATAACCGGACCGGGGCCGGGACCGCTGACAATTAACCTTTTCCCGGGGAAACAAGAGCGCGCCAAAAATCTTGCTGAAGGCAAATGAAGGGCGCGAGGTAGGAAGGAAGCTTCGGAAAGCAAAGTTCCCCAGCACCCCTCCCCTCCCCCCCTCTCTCTTCCCTCCCCCTTCCCTCTCCCCTCTCCCCTCCCTCTCCCGCTTCCCTCCCCCTTCCCTCTCCCTTCCCCCCTCCTCTCCCCCCTTCCCTCCCCCTCACGCTTTCTCCTCTTCCTCTTCTCTCTTTCTCTCTCTCTCTCTCTCTCTCTCTCTCTCTCTTGTTTTTTTTTGCATAGAATTTGTCGCCAAATTTGCGTAATTGTGTCCCCTTGGAATGATATGGCCGAAAGAAGGCAGTACTGCCAAATAACCAGGCGGGCCGTTGGCGTTGACAATAAACCCTTTTCCCGGGAAAACAAGCGTGCGCCCAAAATTTTGCCGAAGGCTGAAGGGCGCGAGATGGGAAGGAGAGGGGAAGGGGGGAGGGGAGAGAAAGGGGGAAGGGGGAGGGAAACCAAATTTCCCCCTCCCCCTCCCTCTTCTCTCCCTCTTCCCCCCCTCCCCTCTCCCCCGCCCCTTTCCCCTTTCCCCTCTCCCTCTTCCCTCCCCCCTCCCTCTTCCTTCTCTCTCTCTCTCTCTCTCTCTCTCTCTCTCTTCTTCTTCTTCTTTTTTGCACAGAATTTGTCACCAAATTTGCGTAATTATGTCCGCTTGGAATGACATGGCGAAAAAAAGGCAGTACTGCCAGATAACCGGGCCGGGCCGGGGCCGTTGACAATAAAACCTTTTCCCGGGAAAACAAGCGTGCGCCCATAATCTTGCCGAAGGCTGAAGGGCGCGAGGTGGGAAGGAGGGGGGGGGGGGGGAGAGAGAGAAAGGGGGGAGGGGAAGGGAAGGGAAATTTCCCCTCCCCCCCCCCCTCCCCCCCCCTCCCTCTTCCCTCCCTCTTCCCTCCTCTTCCCATCCCCCCCTCCCCCCTTCCCTCCTTCCTCCCTCTTCCCTCTTTCTCACTCTCTCTCTCTCTCTTTCTCTTTCTTCTTTTTTTTTACACAGAATTTGTCACGCTTGGAATGATATGGCCAAAAAGGGCAGTAGTGCCAAAAAGCCCGGGGACGCTGCCTTTTTCGGCCGTATCACATACACACACCGCCAAGCCGCGCCGATGTAGCGCCGGACGAAGGGGTCTGCCCTTGCTCCATGAACAACTAAAAAAAGTTTTGCAGGGAAGGCCCCGAGCGCGCTAAACATCTTGGTGGGGGGGAGCGAATGAAAGGTTTTTCCAGATACAAAATCAACTTTTTTATTTAATAAAATTCTTTTTTTCCAGAGATCAACTAGCTTGAAGGGCTCTTTTCTTTTCCGAATTGGTTTTCTTTTAATAAAATTGAAATCCTTTGAAACTCTCTAATCACCTACCACTAGTGTAGTGTATGCACAAATCGACGCTGTGGTTGGGCCGCTCTGCGGCCATCCGGCGCCCCTTGCCTCTTCTCTGACGACGCGCACACGCAAACACATGACGGGGGGGTGGGGGGGCAGCGCCGAGGGTTGGGGAGATGGGGGGGGGGGGGGGTGGCGCCCTGTTTTTCTTTTGGGCGTGTTTCCCTTCCCTACCTTTCCTCCTCTTCCCCCCCCCCCCCCTCCCCTCCCTGTATCCTTGAGCCCCCCCCCGGGCTCAGGGGGACGGGGGAGGGAAGGAAGGGAACGCGCGGGGGGTGAGTGTGCAAGGAGAGAGGGGGGGGGGGGGGCGCCCTAGGGGAGGGGGGCATCCCCCTCCCCCAATCCTCTCTCTCCCCAATTTCCCCCTCTCTCCCCGTCCCTCGCTCTCTCCCCTCCCCCTCCCTTCCCTTCTCCTCCCTCTCCCCCTTCCCCCTGTACCTTAACCCGCAAGCAAGAAAGGGATGCCCTGGCCCTTGCTCTCAGCGGTGCCGGGTTCGCTGCCGACGAGGCGCAGAGATTGCTGTCCTGTCGTTCTTGGGTTTTCTGAGCCGAGCGGCGCAGCCCCGCGTCAGAAGGCGCTGGCCGACTCCCTGGCCCGCACAGGTTTTGCGTCGCCCGAACGCGCCGGCACGCTCCGCCTCTTCCACCTGCGCAAGGTTCGCGCCCTGGCCGCCAACTACCACGAGCACAGCGAGGAAACAGCGCGCCAGCACTACGTGGCCTTCAGCGACTACAGGCAAAAGCTTCTTGTTATTCTAGATAACGTGTTGGAAGCTTTCTGGGAGTCTCTGCCAGAGGCCCCAGCTCCTTCCCCTCTAGTTTGCGCAAGATGATTGTTCAAATAAATTATTGACCAAGTTATTCTATTTGACTATAGGCCGCAATCAATCGGGCTAGTAAAACTTTTTAATAATTTCAGAATCGACTTCTTAGTCTTTTGCTAAATAACCGGACCGGGGCCGGGACCGCTGACAATAAACCTTTTCCCGGCGAAAAAAGAGCGCGCCAAAAATCTTGCTGAAGCTAGGTAATAAGAGCTGGAGCCTCATTACCGACGTCAGTGTCTCTGGTTCTTTTCCGGACTCTCTTCTGCGTTAGGCTGTTTATGACTGTCTGCACCGAGACACAGATTCTGGTTGAAGAGCACGGCGACGCCAGCGCCCAATTCTTGCTCGGGCTGCACTATGCCAACGCGCCAGAAACCGACCAAGTACAGGCGACGGCGTGTTTCCGGCGGGCCGCACTGCAAGGGCACGCGGCCGCGCAGTTCAACCTGGGGGTGCGTTACGCCATGGGGAAGGGCGCGGTGCGCAACCAGGCGCGTGCGATCTTGCGGTACACCAGATCGGCCGAGCAGGGCAATTCGCGCGCACAGGTCAACCTCGGCGAATGCTACGCAAACGGGCGGGGTCTGGAGCGCAACGACGCTCAAGCAATCGTTTGGTACCGGCGGGCTGCCGAGCAGGGCGAACCGAACGCACAGGTCAATCTAGGCGAATGTTACGCGAGCGGGCGTGGTCTGGAGCGCAATGACGCTCAAGCAATCGTTTGGTTCAGGCGGGTTGCCGAACAAGGCCATGCGTCGGCGCAGTACAACTTGGGGATTTGTTACGATACGGGGCGGGGCGTGGTGCGAAATCCAGCAGCTGCGGTCGTCTGGTACAAGCTGTCTGCCGAACAGGGCGATGCCCGCTCAGTTCAACTTAGGGCTCTGCTATGCTAGTGGTGAAGGCGTGGCACGCGATCCGACGAGGGCTGCCAAGTGGTACAAGCTGTCCGCGAAACAGGGGGACGCCTCGGCGCAGTTCAATTTAGGGGTCTGCTATGCGACGGGCACGGGGCGGCCGTACAAGCAGGCGGCCGCGATCAAGTGGTGGCAGCGGGCCGCGGAGCAAGGGAAGTCAACGCCCAGTACAATTTGGGGATCTGCCACGAGCAAGGCAAGGGCCTGCAACCGAACAGAGCGCGGGCGATCCTTTGGTACCAGCGAGCGGCCGCACAGGGCGACGCCAACGCGCAAAGCAGGCTGCGGCAGCTAGGTTCCATGTCCGGTACGCCCCGGGCTAGCTAAAATAAGATACAGTTTGCGGCTACTGCAGGAATTTTAATCAATAAAAAACAAATTCCTTTTTTTTGTTTCTTTTTTTTGGATGGGAGGGGGGTGGGGAGGGAAAGGGGGAAGGGAGAGGGAAAGCAAATTTCCCCCTCCCTCTTCCCTCCCTCTCTTTTTTTTTTGCACAGAATTTGTCGCCAAATTTGCGTAATTGTGTCCGCTTGGAATGATATGGCCGAAAGAGGGCAGTACTGCCAAATAACCCGGCCGGGCCAGGGGCGTTGACAATAAAACCTTTTCCCGGGGAAATAAGCGTGCGCCCAGAATTTTGCCGAAGGCTGAAGGCAGCGAGGTGGGAAGGAGGGGGGGAGAGAGAGAGGAAGGGGGGTGGGGGGGGGGGAAGGGCAGAGGGGAGCGGGAGGGGAAGGGGGGAGGGGAGAGAAAGGGGGAAGGGGGAGGGAAAGCAAATTTCCCCCTCCCTCTTCCCTCCCTCTTCCCTCCCCCCTCTCTCTTTCTTCTCTCTCTCTCTCTTTCTCTTTCTTCTTTTTTTTCACAGAATTTGTCGCCAAATTTGCGTAATTGTGTCCGCTTGGAATGACATGGCCAAAGAAAGGCAGTACTGCCAAAAAGCCCGGGGACGCTGCCTTTTTCGGCCGTATCACAATGCACACACCGCCAAGCCGCGCCGATGTAGCGCCAGACGAAGGGTTCTGCCCTTGCTCCATGAACAACTAAAAGAAGTTTTGCAGGGAAGGCCCCGAGCGCGCTAAACATCTTGGTGGGGGGAGCGAATGAAAGGCTTTTCCAGATACAAAAGCAACTTTTTTTATTTAATAAAATTCTTTTTTTCCAGGGATATACTCAACTACTATGGTGGTACAACTAGCGGAAGCAAACGAACGGCAGTCTTGATTTCTCTGCAAAACTTCCTCCAGCACAACCTCGTCGTGCAGGAAGTCACTCCCTTCCCTCACAGGCCCGACCTGGCGATCGTAAAATTCGCCACGGGCGCCCCGGACAGAACTGGACAGAAACTCTCCTCTGAGTACTGGGGGCCTTTCTTGACAGAAACTGGTGCATTTTCCCGCTCGCTTTACTACAAGCGAATTCAGACATTAGCGAAGCTAAGTGGGCAGAGCGGTGGAACCTGTTAAGACAAGAGAGTCTAGGCACCCCCGATTGAGAAGCTTTGCCCGAGCCCATGCGCCCCGCTAAACTATACATCCCCAAGCAAGTTGTGGCCGCCATCAGAGATCAACTAGCTTGAAAGAAGGCTCTTTTCTTTTCCGAATTGGTTTTCTTTAAAAGAATTTCAATTTTATTAAAACTCTCTAATCACCTAGCACTAGTGTATGCACAAACGACGCTGTGTTTAGGCCGCTCTGCGGCCATCCGGCGCCCTTTGCCTCTTCTCTGACGATGCGCACACGCAAACACCTGACACACACACACAGGCAGACAGAGAGAGAGAGAGAGAGAAAGGGGAAGGCAAAGCCGGGGGGGGGGGGCGCGCCTCTTGGGGGGGGGGGGGGACGCCCTGTTTTTCTGTTGGGCGTGTTTCCCTTCCCTACCTTTCCTCCTCTTCTCCCCCCCCCCCTCCTCTCTCTGCCTCCTTGAGCCCCCCGGGCTCAGGGGGACGGGGGAGGGAGCCGGGGGGGGGGGGGGGGAGGGAAGGAAGGGAACGCGCGGGGGGTGAGTGTGCAAGGAGAGGGGGGGCGCCCTAGGGGAGGTGGGCACCTCCCCCCCCCAATCCCCTCTCTCCCCGTCCCTCGCTCTCTCCCCTCCCCCTCCCTTCCCTTCTCCTCCCTCTCCCCGCAAGCAAGAAAGGGGTGCCCTGGCCCTTGCTCTCAGCGGTGCCGGGCTCGCTCCCGACGAGGCGCAGAGATTGCTGTCCTGTCGTTCTTGGGTTTTCTGAGCCGAGCGACGGAGCCCCGCTTCAGAAAGCGCTGGCAGCCCTCGCTAGAGTGAAGTCTGTTTTTCTTTGTCGCCAGAGAGGGCGTCTGGCGCACCACCCTGCGCCGCCAACTGCCCGCCTGGGTCGAGCACTTGACCAGGCAGCCGGATATGTCCTGGGAAAGGTGCCTTTTCCTGGTGACGAGCCTGCGCGGGCGGTCCTGTGCACCGCCGCCTATTATAGAAGGCGGCATGGTGCCCGGTGAGGGCGCGGGCGGCCTGAATCAGTCGCGACTCTCTGCGGAGCGGCGCACGTCGCTTGTAGTAAGCGCCGCCCGGATTTTCGGTTCGACCATTAAGAACCTGCGCATGTTGGCCGACACGGAACAATCCTTTCACCCCAAGGAGAGAGAGCTTGCAGTAAGCTTGGCGGGTCTTGGGCGAATGGCGGCTTTGGGCGCGCGAGGATGACCCCGAGACTAAAGAGACCGCGGTGGCAGGCGGCTTCGTGTTTTCCGCGCGCTACCCTGAGCTCCAGGGCCCTCCCGGCTCACCCCCCCCGATGGCGGGGCTTGCTCGCCCAGAGCTGCTCGAACGGCTGCTGGCCGACTCCCTGGCCCGCACAGGTTTTGCGTCGCCGGAACGCGCCGGCACGCTCCGCCTCTTCCACCTGCGCAAGGTTCGCGCCCTGGCCGCCAACTACCACGAGCACAGCGAAGAAACAGCGCGCCAGCACTACGTGGCCTTCAGCGACTACAGGGAAAAGCTTCTTGTTATTCTAGATAACGTGTTGGAAGCTTTCTGGGAGTCTCTGCCAGAGGCCCCAGCTCCTTCCCCTCTAGTTTGCGCAAGATGATTGTTCAAATAAATTGTTGACCAAGTTATTCTATTTGACTATAGGCCGCAATCAATCGGGCTAGTACAACTTTTTAATAATTTCAGAATCGACTTCTTAGTCTTTTGCCGAAAAACCGGACCGGGGCCGGGACCGCTGACAAAAAACCTTTTCCCGGGGAATCAAGAGCGCGCCAAAAATCTGGGCAGTACTGCCTTCTTTCGGCCATATCATTCCAAGCGGACACAATTAAGCAAATTTGGCGACAAATTCTATGCAAACAAAAGAAGAGAGAGAGAGAAAGAGAGAGAGAGAGAAGAGAGAGAGAGAAGAGAGAGAGAGAGAGAGAGAGAGAGAGAGAGAAAGAGAGAGAGAGAGAGAGAAGAGAGAGAGAGAGAGAGAGAGAGAAGAGGAAGAGGAGAAAGCGTGAGGGGGAGGGAAGGGGGGAGGGGAGGGGGGAGGGGAGAGGGAAGGGGAGAGGGAGAAGGGAGGGGAGAGGGAAGGGGAGAGGGAAGCGGGAGAGGGAGGGGGAGGGGAGAGGGAAGGGGAGGGAAGCGGGAGAGGGAGGGGGGAGGGGAGAGGGAAGGGGGAGGGAAGAGGGAGGGGGGGAGGGGAGGGGTGCTGGGAAAATTTGCTTTCCCTCCCCCTTCCCCCTTTCTCTCTCTCCCCCCCCCCCCCCCTTCCTTCCCACCTCGCGCCCTTCATTTGCCTTCAGCAAGATTTTTGGCGCGCTCTTGTTTTCCCGGGAAAAGCTTTATTGTCAACTGTCCCGGCCCGATCCGGTTATTTGGCATTACTGCCTTTTTCGACCATATCATTCCAAGCGGACACATACGCAAATTTGGTGACAAATTCTGTGCAAAAAAAAGAAGAGAGAGAGAGAGGGCGGGCTAAAGACTAAGAAGTTGATTCTGAAATTATTAAAAAGTTTTACTAGCCCGATTGATTGCGGCCTATAGTCAAATAGAATACTTGGTCAATAATTTATTTCAATAATCATCTTGCGCAAACTAGGGGGAAAAGAGCTGGGGCCTCTGGCAGAGACTCCCAGAAAGCTTCCAACACGTTATCTAGAATAACAAGAAGCTTTTGCCTGTAATCGCTGAAGGCAAAGTAGTGCTGGCGCGCTGTTTCCTCGCTGTGCTCGTGGTAGTTGGCGGCCAGGGCGCGAACCTTACGCAGCTGGCTGACCCGCGGGGGCGGGCTGGAGACGGAGGGGTCTGAGGGGGGGGGGGGGGGGGGAGCAGCGGCAGCCCCGCAGGCGTTTTGTCAGAGAAAGGTCTCGCTGAGTTTGCGCAGGTGGAAGAGGCGAAGCGCGCCGGCGCGTTCGGGCGATGCAAAACCTGTGCGGGCCAGGGAGTCGGCCAGCAGCCGGGAAGGCCCTGGAGCTCAGGGTACTAGCGCGCGGCAGCCAGGTCCGCCAAGCTTACTGCAAGCTCTCTCTCCTTGGGGTGAAAGGATTGTTCCGTGTCGGCCAAGATGCGCAGGTTCTTAATGGTCGAACCGAAAATCCGGGCGGCGCTTACTACCAGCGACGTGCGCCGCTCCGCAGAGAGTCGCAACTGATTCAGGCCGCCCGCGCCCTCACCGGGCGCCATGCCGCCTTCTATAATAGGTGGCGGTGCACAGGACCGGCCCGCGCAGGCTCGTCACCAGGAAAAGGCACCTTTCCCAGGACATATCCGGCTGCCTGGTCAAGTGCTCGACCCAGGCGGGCAGTTGGCGGCGCAGGGTGGTGCGCCAGACGCCCTCTCTGGCGACAAAGAAAAACAGACTTGACTCTAGCGAGGGCTGCCAGCGCCTTCTGACGCGGGGCTCCGCCGCTCGGCTCAGAAAACCCAAGAACGACAGGACAGCAATCTCTGCGCCTCGTCGGCAGCGAGCCAGGCACCGCTGAGAGCAAGGGCCAGGGCATCCCTTTCTTGCTTGCGGGGAGAGGGAGGAGAAGGGAAGGGAGGGGAGAGAGTGAAGGAAAAAGAGAAAGGGGGAAATTGGGAAGAGAGGGGATTTGGGGGGGGGGGTGCCCCCTCCCCTAGGGTGCCCCCCCCCCCCCTCTCCTTGCACACTCACCCCCCGCGCGTTCCCTTCCTTCCCTCCCCCCCCCCCCCGGCTCCCTCCCCCGTCCCCCTGAGCCCGGGGGGCTCAAGGAGGCAGGGAGGGGAGGGGGGAAGAGGAGGAAAGGTAGGGAAGGGAAACACGCCCAAAAGAAAAACAGGGCGCCCCCCCCCCCACCCCGAGGGCGCGCCCCCCCCCCCCCCTCTTCCCCAACCCTCGGCGCTGCCCCTTCACCCCCCGTCAGTTGTTTGCGTGTGCGCGTCGTCAGGGAAGAGGCAAGGGCGCCGGATGGCTGCAGAGCGGCCTAAACACAGCGTCGATTTGTGCATACACTAGTGCTAGGTGATTAGAGAGTTTAAAAGAATTTTAATTTTATTAAAAGAAAACCGAATCGGAAAAGACAAGAGCCTTCTTTCAAGCTAGTTGATCTCTGGAAAAAAAAGAAGTTTATTAAATAAAAAATTTGCTTTTGTATCTGGAAAAACCTTTCATTCGCTCCCCCCACCAAGATGTTTAGCGCAAAACTTTTTTTAGTTGTTCATGGAGCAAGGGCAGACCCCTTCGTCTGGCGCTACATCGGCGCGGCTTGGCGGTGTGTGCATGTGATACGGCCGAAAAAGGCAGCGTCCCAGGGCTTTCTGGCAGTACTGCCCTTTTTGGCCATATCATCCTAAGCGGACACAATTACGCAAATTTGGCGACAAATTCTGTGCAAAAAAAAGAAGAAAGAGAAAGAGAGAGAGAGAGAGAGAGAGAGAGAGAGAAAAAGAGGGAAGAGGGAGGGAGGAGGGGAAGGGGGGAGGGGGGGGGGGGGGGGAAGAGGAGGGAAGAGGGAGGGAAGAGGGAGGGGGGAAGGGGAGGGGGGGGAGAAATTTCCTTCCCCTGCCCCCCCCCTCCTTCCCACCTCGCGCCCTTCAGCCTTCGGCAAGATCTTGGGCGCACGCTTGTTTTCCCGGGAAAAGGTTTTATTGTCAACGGCCCCAACCCGGCCGGGTTATCTGGGAATACTGCCTTTTTTCGGCCATATCAATCCAAGCGGACACAATTACGCAAATTTGGCGACAAATTCTATGCAAAAAAAACAAGAGAGAGAGAGAGAGAGAGACACAAAGAGAGAAGAGAGAGGAGAAAAGGGTGAGGGGGAGGGAGGGGGAGGGGGGAGGGGGGAGGGGGGAGGGGAGGGGAGAAGGGGAGAGGGAAGGAGAAGGGAAGCGGGAGAGGGAGGGGAGAGGGGAGAGGGAAGGGGGAGGGAAGAGGGAGGGGGGGAGGGGAGGGAAGAAGGAGGGGGGGGAGGGGAGGGGGGAGGGGGAACTTTGCTTTCCCTTCCTTCCCACCTCGCGCCCTTCATTTGCCTTCAGCAAATAACCGGGCGGGGCCGGGGCCGTTGACAATAAAAACTTTTCCCGGGAAACCAAGCGTACGCCCAAAATCTTGCCGAAGGCTGAAGGGCACGAGATGGGAAGGAGGGGCGGGGGGGGGGGGGGAGAGAGAAAGGAGGGAAGGGTGCGAAAGGGGGAGGGGGAGGGAAAGGAAATTTCCCCCTCCCCCCCCCCTCCCTCTTCCCTCTCTCTTTCCCACCCCCCCCCCTCCCCCGCCCCTTTTCCCCTCTTTCTCTCCCCTCTCCCTCTTCCCTCCCCCCTCCCTCTTCCTTCTCCCTCTCTCTTTCTCTCTCCCTCTCTCTCTCTCTCTCTTCTTTTTTTGCACAGAATTTGTCGCCAAATTTGCGTAATTGTGTCCGCTTGGAATGATATGGCCAAAAAAGGCGGTACTGCCAAAAAGCCCGGGGGCGTTGCCTTTTTCGGCCGTATCACATGCACACACCGCCAAGCCGCGCCGATGTAGCGCGAGACAAAGGGGTCCGCCCTTGCTCCATGAACAACTAAAATTCTTTTTATTAAAGCTCGTTTTAAAAAGTCTCGACGAGGGAGAAGGAAAAAAGGGAGGAGGGGAGCGCCCGGCATGGAGAGGAGCCTAGTTGAGGCGTTGAATGTGTTCATTTTTTTTGTAGCTTCTGCGACCTTCCCTCCCCTCCCCCTTCCCTCCCAGGAGCTTAGGAGGGCCGGCGCCAAGCAGATCGGATTGAAATCTTGAGGAGGTGAACCTTCCCGGAGACCGGCAGGCAGCGGGGGGCAAAGCCCCCCGAGCCCCCCTTTCAGCCCGCGCCAGCGGGCTGTAGCAGTCTCAAGAGAATGCTGCGACTGGCGTTCATGTCGCGCCCGTGTTGGAGCGCGCACCACTCACAACTATACGTCTTGGCGGCTTTGATGTCTTTGCAGCCCGCTGGCGCGGGCTGGAATGGCCTGTGCGAGGGGGGGGGGGGGGGGCCAGGGGGGCATGGATTTTATTAAAGTTCGACGGTTTTACACTTGGCACTGAATCCGAATGTTTTTTCGAATTTGCCCCATGAACTGACCGGGGCCGGGCCGGGCCATTGACAATAACTTCTTTCCCGGGAAAACAAGCGTGCGCCCAAAATCTTGCCGAAGGCTGAAGGGCGCGAGGTGAGTAGGAGGGGGGGGGGGGGAGAGAGAGAAAGGGGGAAGGGGAGCGAAAGGGGAAGGGGGAGGGAAAGGAAATTTCCCCCTCCCCCCTCCCTCTTCCCTCCCTCTTCCCCCCCCCCCCCCCCTTCCCCTCCCCCCTCCCCTCTCTCTCTTCCCTCTTTCTCGCTCTCCCTAAGTTAGGGGGCGGAGGGAGAACATTTTCCCGCGCGGCTCCGCCGTGGCCACTAACGGCACCCAACCACCTACTAGCTATGTTGGCAACTTCAAGCCCGACTATGCCTTTGACAACTACACGTTCGTCATGTCCTGGTTTGCGAGCTGGCGGGCCTCTACGGCCGGCCGCCGGGGTTGGCGGAGCAGCCGGACAAAAGACGTCCTGCATGACTTTGGTGCGGCTTGTCGGCAGAGAGCTCGCAGTAAGCTTGGCGGACCTGGCTGCCGCGCGCTAGCCTGAGCTCCAGGGCCTTCCCGGCTCACCGCCCCCCGGTGGCGGGGCTTGCTCGCCCAGAGCTGCTCGAGCGGCTGCTGGCCGACTCCCTGGTCCGCACAGGTTTTGCGTCGCCCGAACGCGCCAGCACGCTCCGCCTCTTCCACCTGCGCAAGATGATTGTTCAAATAAATTATTGACCAAGTCATTCTATTTGACAATAGGCCGCAATCAATCAGGCTAGTAAAACTTTTTAATAATTTCAGAATCAACTTCTTAGTCTTTATCCCCCACTTAGCAAAGTCGGCAGCGAGGACTAGCTGCAAAACCTCGAGGCTCAGATAGCGTAGCTCTGTGCTCTGCGGACTGAGAGATTCAGATCGGATTGAAATCTTGAGGAGGTGAACCTTCCCAGAGATTCCTACAGCTGGGAGAGAAAGGGCAGCACGCGGCACATCCACTTCCTTCCTCAGAGCGGGGGGCAAAGCCCCCCGAGCCCCCCTTTCAGCCCGCGCCAGCGGGCTTTAGCAGTCTCAAGAGAATGCGACTGGCGTTCATGTCGCGCCCGTGTTGGAGCGCGCACCACTCACAACTATACGTCTTGGCGGCTTTGATGTCTTTGCAGCCCGCTGGCGCGGGCTGGAAGGCCTGTGCGAGGGGGGGGGGGGGCGAGGGGGGCATGCCCCCCGGCGCCAGCGGTTGCGTTTCTTGCTGCTGTCCTTAGCTAGTAGCTTGACCTTGCTTAGCAGCTTGTCGGTGTGTTTCTGCAGTCGGTACACCCGTGCGATGGACCCGCGGCCCCATTCAGTTATCGCGCCCGAGTCCGCGTGGTACATGGTGAGAAAGCTCCTGACACCCGGGTCGATGTTCACTACACGCTTGGAGTCCAGCCCGCTGCCGCGGGCTGAAAAGGTAGCAAGGGGGTCGCGGGGGGCTAGCCCCCCGGATGACTTAGACGGAGTTTGTGGTCGATGCAGGGCCCAGAAAGCAAAGGGCAGGGCCATGCTTGTACCTGGTCACAAAGTGAATAGGTTAAATTTGTGGCTTTAGAGGGGAGCAAAAATAGAGCAACTTATTTTGGGAGCCCACCGAGGGGGGGGGGGGCGCCCCCCCCTTTTTTTTGCACAGAATTTGTCGCCAAATTTGCGTGATTGTTTCCGCTTGGACTGATATGGCCAAAAAAGGCAGTACTGCCAAAGAATTCCGGGACCGCTGCCCTTTTCGGCCATATCGCATGCACAAACCGCCAAGCCGCGCCGATTTAGCGCCAGACGAAGGGTCCGCCCCTGCTCCCTGAACTACAAAAAAAAGTTTTGCAGGGAAAGCCCCAAGCGCGCTAAACATATTGGGGTGGGGGGGGGGGAGCGAATGAAAGGTTTTTGCAGACACTAGAGCAACTTTTTTATTTAATAAAATTGATTTTTTTTTCTGCCCTGTTCCCCGGCCGAGAATGACTAAGAGACTCCTACCAGATCTTTAAATTTCTTTTGTAGCAACTCCTTCTGTCTCTGTCCATTTCCCATCGCTCATTGAAAAGATGCGATCGGGTGCTTTTTTCTTTTTATTACAGAACTGTGTACAGATCGGATTGAAAATCTTGAGAAGGTGAACCCCCCAGAGATCGGCAGGCAACTAGGAAAGAAAAAGGGGGGAGGGGAAGGGGGGAGGGAGGGAAAGGGGGAAGGGGGAGGGAAGGCAAATTTTCCCATGCCCTCCTCCCTCTTCCCTCTTCCCTCTTTTTCTCTCTCTCTCTCTTGTTTGTTTTTTTCACAGAATTTGTCGCCAAATTTGCGTAATTGTGTCCGTTTGGAATGGTATGGCCGGAAAAAGGCAGTAGTGCCAAATAACCGGGCCGGGCCGGGGGCCGTTGACAATAAAACCTTTTCCCGGGAAAACAAGCGTGCGCCCAAAATCTTGCCGAAGTCTGAAGGGCGCGAGGTGGGAAGGAGGGGAAGGGGGGCGAAAGGGGGAGGGGGAGGGAAGGGAAATTTCCCCCTCCCCCCTTCCTCTTCCCTCCCTCTTCCTTTCTCCCCCCTTCCCCCTCCCGCGCTCCCTTTCCCCTTTATCCTCTTCCTTCTTCTCCTCCCCCCTTCCCCTCCCCCCCCCCCTCCCCCCTCTTCCTTCTCTCTCTCTCTCTTTCTCTCTCTCTTCTTTTTTTTACACAGAATTTGTCGCCAAATTTGCGTAATTGTGTCCGCTTGGAATGATATGGCCGAAAAAGGGCAGTACTGCCAACAAAAAAAATAAAAAAAATTTGAATTTCTAGCCGTTACAACTGTTTTCGACCGTTAGCTATATTTTGGCTAGATTGTGGTTTTGGCTTGCCTGAGCTTGGTTTTTCTTAGTTTTTATGTTGTTTTACATCAAAATCAACATAATTATATTTAATTTATTAAATTCTAATGATATTACTTCAAATTCAAATTCAAATTCAAATGTGACTAGAAATTTTCAAGTTGGTTACTGGTGGCAGCCATTCACTTATAGTCGTTATACATACTCACATACTACTTGAACTATGCATGAAATTATATTAATACTAGCTTGTTCAGCATATTTACAATGTTTTTGAAGCATAAAACCCGTACCGAAGCTGACACTTCAAGATGAGAGACACTGTTTTACACTAGTCACTGTGATACTAACTTGAGACTACTTGCCACTCACTTGTAATCGTTATACATACTCACTGCCTACTTGACTCTGAGTATGCATGAAATTATATTAATACCAGTTTGTTTAGCATATTTATTAATATAATGTTTTTGAAGCATAAAACCGGTGCGGAAGCTTATATTTCAGAGTGAGTGACCGTGAGTGTTTTACACTCAGTCACTGTGCCACCGACCGGCTCAGCTCAGGACTTGCCACTCACTTGTAATCGTTATACATACTGCCTACTTGAAGTAAGCATGAAATTATATTAACACCAGCTTGTTTAGCATGTTTATAATTTTTTTGAAGCATAAAACCGGTGCGGCCGGAAGCTTATATTTCAGAGTGAGTCACAGTGACAGTGTTTTACACCGTAGTCGTGCCACTGACACTCCACTTGTAATCGTTATACATACTCACTGCCTACTTGCAGTATGCATGAAATTATATTAATACTAGTTTGTTTAGCATATTTACAATGTTTTTGAAGCATAAAACCGGTGCGGAAGCTTAGATTTCAGTGTGAG
>WBZZ01002046.1:72500-92500 GCA_019918135.1 Paulinella micropora
CCACTCTCTGTTCTGAACCATTTTCCTTGCATTTTCTTTGCAGAAACCAGAGGCGATTACACATCTCTCACACAAGAGCAAGACAAATATCGAAGCACTGTCCGACGACAGACTGACTTCTACAAAACAGCTCTTTTGACCAAACTATCGTTATCTCTGTGTAGGGCCTGACGCCCCATAACTATTTCAACAGAGAAAAGGAAGAAGGAGAAGAAGGTTGCATAGAGTGATAAGAATAACAGAGGAAAAAAAGAAAGAAAAAAAAAGCAGACGTGACTCTCATAACATGATGGAAGACGAGAATGAGCAGGCTGGTGTGACACCAACTGATTATGGTCCTAGTGAGGGAGGAGAGGAGCAGGAGACTCAATACTCAGAAGAGAGGGGGGATAGAGATGGAGAGGAGAGAGAGGAGTATACGTATACAGCAGATGTAGAGTCGACAGGGGGGGGGGGGGGTAATGCACAAGAAGCGAGTGCAGGTCAGACTGGAGGATCTCCATTGACAGAGGCAGAGAGAGATGGAGGATGTTGGCCAGAATATCCCAAATACATGGGAACAGTTGGCTACATATGATGATGAAGAGTCCTTCTTCCTTAACTACCCAACCTATTATAAAACACACATCTACATTCCTTACGAGAAAAGGAATAGACCAGGACAAGGTCAAAGCAACCTCCTGATCGAAATTCCCGGCCCTGCTAAGCCTCTCTTCAACAAAGTGAGGTTTGAGCACGAAAGAGTGCCATTGCAGGATATCAAGTATGGCGACACTCTTACACTGTGCGACATATACGACATATCTGCAACACTCTACGCTGCTGTGCTCGTTGCGGAATTTTATGAACGCACAAACATACAGTGGAAAAATAAACGCACAACTGCAGCATGGCTGTCTGTCTGTGGTGTCCCCACTGATATCAAAAATCTAGAAAGAAAGTTCGAAGGTAGAAACCAAAGTGGCATTGAGTTTGCCCTTGAGGCTTTTGTAACTGCCTTCACACGGGCTTACAACGAAATGTACAAAGCACTGAAAGACAACACAAGGCAACATCCTGTTTACGAGGAGGTTGACCAGTCTTGTCAGGTGCTTGAACGCCTCACACAACTCCATAAGGGCCTCTTTGAGGGGAAGGAGCAAAAACCAACATGGAAACAATGGGCCCACACGATGAATCACACTCTCATTAAAGGCCCTCTCACAACAATCCCAAATAATAACAGAGCTGATAAGTCTTCCATGAGAGAAAAGGCACACTTCCTCTCTAGTGCCACAGGGCTTGCACAGTTCGTGACTCATCTAGCACGACAGGTGAAAGAAGAAGAGACGAGACAGAAAGAGAAGAAGGAGCAGAAGAGAAGATAAATGGCAGTAGCACGGGTGGCTCCACAGCCAACGGCTCCACCTACCACATCTAACCCAGCTCCCAAGAAAGCAGGAGGAGGACCCACAGGAGGAGGACCCCAAGGGGGAGGAACAGTAATTAACTTGACTGACTCCCAGAAGAAAAAGCAGGCGCTGCAGGCAGCCCTAGCTAAAATCAAAATTGGGGGAGGGGGCCTTAAGCTCTATGCTATCACTGTCAATGAGGCTGACACAGAGAAGACCCTCATGACTAAGCTCAATGAGATGGACAGATGCTTCCAGCAAAACCAGTGTGAGGTGGAGCAGGAGTATGAAGTCCTAGAACATCTCTGTGATCGATCCCTCCTTGGAGCTGGTTTTGATCGTATAACTTACGAGAAGTACAGAGGAGAGGAGGAGCTAGCAAGGAAAGGTGGACATGCAGAGATGAGTTGTACTCTGGCCATTGCTGCCCTCATTCGATACTTTACGGCAAGTGGATACCAACACTTGTGCACGGGCACATTGATTGGGTTTGAAATTTTCGACTTAGTATCGGAGCAGTTGCAGTCTGTCACTCAGCTTGCATCTGTCTTAACAAATGTGGGCACCCAGTACACTCTCTTTTATAACCACAAAGCCATACTCCTATATTTCCTCAGTGCTTTGCACGTCTACAACAAAAATAAGCTCACACTGCTCTTGCAAGACTGCAAAACCTTCGACAAGGTAAAGCACTTGAACTTTTTGGAGATGAGCGTCTTTGAGGCCACGACTAAGGCCGTGAGCCCAAAAATGTTGTGGACCGAAGTAATGACCGCTTGTCAGAGGCTCGACAGCCAGACAGCATCCTTGATCGGTTCTGCATCGGCTTCTGCTCAACCGCAAGCCGCACATACGCAACGATCTCTAGGAAAGCGACCAAGAGAGAACAGTCGTGAAGCTAACACACCTTGTATTCGTTGGTGGGCACGGGCACAATGCTTCAAACACACAAATAAGAAATGCCCGTACAACCACGATGTTGAGGACACCCGCATCCGAAACACACTCCTCAAGAACGTACGGTCGGACGAAACCAACACCGTCGCCGTTCTGCGCCGACTGCGCAAGGATCAGGGGTGGAAATTACAGGATGTCGCGGACCATGACCACGAACTAGCTGACGCGATCAATTCTCTTTTCGCTAGAGATGATCAGAAGACGGCAGCCATAGAAGCCGCAAGTAGAGGAAGAGGTGGAACACGAGGAAGAGGAGGAGGGAGAGGAATCAATCGAGGAGGAGGAGCCCCTTTCGCATGAGGCACATACACTCACGGGGGTGAGAGAGGATTTGTGAGAAGAGCAGGAGGAAGAGGTGTATTTCAAGGTAGAGGAGGAGGAAGATGGGTTGGCCGAGGTGGATACGGCAGCGCAGAGCGCCCGTATCACAGAGATGGGGGCTGGGCAGACGGCTCGAGCTCAAGCTCGAGTTCCTCAGCACCACAGGCCTATGCGACATCAGGCGCAACCACTACCGACACTGATGCCGACTCAGGTAACAGATTTGAGGTAGTCCAATGACTAGAGAAGGAGGGAGAAAACGGAACAACATGCATTGCACGATACACCGTTGTGAGGTCCCAACCAAGGGTACCAGTGAGTCTAAGAGCCCACAGCAGGCCACAGACCAACTCAAAGGTACTACAATACCAGTACACCCATCACGACAACAAACAGTGCATGCTGCTAATAGGCAGGCGAGTAAAGCGCTAGCAAAGAGAAAGCAGGCGGGCCTGTCGCAGCCACAGCCGAAGAAAGTAAGAATAGAACCGGCAGTTAATCTTATCAACTTGCCGAGACAGACAATAGACAAGGAGGATGGAGGACATCAACCTCTCCTCACGGTCTCAAACAGAGAAAGCAAGGACAATCATCCTTCGCCTGTGAACAATACCCAAAAAGACATTACAAAAACGGCGGAAAGGGAGGAGGAGGCGAACCTCGAGAAAAGGATACAGATTTTAGAACACAAGCTCCTTGTATTGGCCTTAAAAAGTCACCGGCCAGACGCTTTATGCTATACGAACCTTTTGTGTGAAACATTAAATACCTTTATAAACGTTGGTAATGATACTATGGCGAATATTAATATTGTCGGCCAGAAATTTACTACGAAACACCATGCGTGGTTAGAAACTAATATGAAAAAATCATCTGGCACCTTGAAAGGAGTTAGTAGTCGGACGGATATAACGGGCATCATCACTTTAAATTTTAAATTGAAATCCGGACGAGTATATCAAGTGGACTTATACGTTGTCCCCGAATACCACGGATCTGTTCTTTTGTCGTACGACCAACTGGCGACAATGAACGTAGTGATTGATTGCGCCGCCAAAAGAGTCATATACGGCGTAGAGCCAGGAGAAGAATATACTGTCGACTCTCTCCATGCTATTGACTCATACGAGGCCCTACACCTAGGGGTACCATCGGAAGGGAAACAGGTGGCCATTACACACGCATATGAGGCATATATGCCAACGGACGCGGTGTCTAAAGATGGTTCAAACCTGTCAGACAAGAGAGAGGCGGAGGTCTATACGGCTACAGTCTCTACACATGGGATAAAAAGTCGATAGACGATCTCATTGAAAAGAGGAAAGAGGAGATTATATGCATGGGAAAAAGATGCCCATCGTTGGCGAGATTTGAAGAAGGAGCAGGGGCCGATGTATATATTACCAACGGGTATTGCTTTCACGTAAAGGTGGAAGAGAAGGACAGACAGGAGTTTATACCGAGGAGAAGGGGACGACTCCCTGATATCCCGGCAGAAGATATTAAAAGCTTTATTACCAAATTCTGGGGTGACGAGCCTACGTGGCCGCGCTCACTGACAGAAGTGAAAAAGTGCCTGCGCACTCTTTTTGAAAATAATAAACCATATACGGTCATACTCCGTACAATGAGAAGGCGATATGGGCGCAGGAGATACGGGACCGGCTTATTGATCATCCGATACCGGTGCCCTCACGGAAGCAACACTTAGTGGTGGCTTGTCGTCTCGGGACTCGTGAGCAGAGCAGTGCATACAAGCGGAAGCTCAGAGACCAGGACAAGTTGAAATTGATTCCTCAAGCATTCACATGCTTCGATGGTTTCTACACCCGAAAAGCTCCGTTGCAATATGCGAGATTAATAGATATGTTGGTAGGTCTGGCGGAGGACGACGAACCAGACACTGCCACATATGAAAAAACGGGAATGGACGTTATATCAGAAGAAGAGTTGGGCTTGGAGGAGGACAGAGCACCCCTCAAGCATCAAAAGAGAATGTCAGAGGAGGAGTTTAAGGCGGCGATAGACGAGAAATTGGCAGGAGGAGCAGGTACGGAGAAGGAGAAAGAGGTTTTGAAAGAGAGATTGAAGGCGAACAAAATGATTTTTGACCCCCCTCAAGCGGGAGGTGTCAAGCCGGAAGACTTCACTGCGGTTATTTGTAAAATACCAGGTGCTGAGCCTTCCCCGGCGCCACGACGGGCAAATCTGAGTATACATGAAGCAAAGATCGCAGAAGAACAAGCACGGCAGTTAGTCGATGAGGATTTCATTGAGAGATCGACATCTCCAATAGTTTCCCAACCGAGACTGGTGCCTAAACCGGGAGGAGAATGGCGCTTAACGGTTAACTATGCCCGCGTCAATAAAATTTAAGAGGAGGAACGAAATCCATTACCTACTCTTGAAGAAGGAAGGCGAGTATTGCGGAACGCCAAGCTATACTCAGTCATTGATCTGAAGAATGGCTTCTGGCAAATTCCACTGGATGAAAAGTCCAGATGGCTGACTGCATTTGTAGTAGGAATGGAGATATATCAGTGGAAAGTACTTCCGATGGGACTCAAACAGGCCCCGGGACTCTTTCAGAAAGCGATGCAAAGCATGCTGAGTAGCAAATATAATGACCAGACAGAGGGAGGTTTCATGAGGAGAAGAGGACAGAAGGCGGGAGAGTACGCATTTTGTTACATCGATGACATTATCGTGTACTCCAATACGATGGAAGAGCACATCGACCATCTAACAGACATTTTCAGGCGTATCAAACTATTTGGCCTGAAATGTAATTTGAAGAAATGTCAACTCGCAAAGACAAGCGTGACATATTTGGGGTACGAAATCTCTTACAATAGAGTCTCGATATCCAAAGAGAAGAGGGAGGAGATCATGAGCCGGCAGAGGCCGAAGAATCGCACAGAGCTGCACTCATTTCTTGCGATGGCGCAATATTACAGCCAGTTCATACCCAATTGGGGTGCAACTCGGGCTAAGTTGGAGAGAATGATCGACTTCGGTGATTTTGAGAAGTGGGATGATGAAGCCTTAGAAGCGTACAACACGCTCAAAGATCTCATCTACAAAGATCCGAAGGATGGCGGACTCGTGCTGATGATGCCCGACTTTTCGAAGCAATTCGTAGTCGACACAGACGCATCAAAGTTCGCGATCGGCGCAGTCTTACAACAGGAAGATGAGGAGAAAAAGTTGCGCCCGATCATGTTTATAAGTAGAAAGTTGTGCTCGGCGGAGCGAAACTATTGTACGAGACAGAGAGAGGCACTGGCGGTGGTCTGGGCCCTCAAACGGTTGAGAGAGTATTTATGGGGTGGACCTCAGTTTATAGTAAGGACTGATCACCAGAATTTACTATGGCTGATGAATCGTGCAGACTGGCCGTCTAGCGAGTTGGCAGGCATTCTTGTCATGTTTCAATTTTACAATGGTCCATCTACCCGGCAAGCGAAATGTTGTCGCTGACAGCCTCTCCAGGCTAGAGTTTCACTCAGAAGTGGCAGCTCTCGTATCATCAGCAGAAATGGAGGATCTATCCCCAGACTGCACATACGAAGTGCATCATATCGAGTCGATGCAGATGGCGAGAGGGGTCCGATATAACCGATCGGGTCTACGTCATAGCCCGCAAGGTCCGGATCATGGGATATGTTGTACAGCACATGTCCTCGAGGATGCTGAGTGGTCCTATGAAGCATATGAGAATATGAAGGCGGAGATAAAACAAGAAGAGATTAAGCACGAAGCATATGCGGAACCCCCGCAGGAGAACAAGGAGGAGTTAGACGAAAACCCTGAGAGGATAGGAGTGCAGCTAGAGGATGGGACTATCCACATAGCCTCACCCACTGCATGGAGACAGCAACAGGCTCTCGATCCGGAGTTCAAAGAGCTGATACAGCTATACAAGAACCCGAACGAGCTGAAAATGACGAAGGAGATTAAGGAGCAACAGAAGGAGATGGGGTGGAGAGACGGTCTCTTGTGGTACAAAGGCCAACACGGGCGCTATGCATCACAACCAGACAAATGGACTCTCTGGGTTCCTGAGAAACTCAGACACATCATTTTTTTCGCTGCTCATAACTGCCCACTACTGGCGCACCCGGGCCGACAAAGAACGCATATGTTCATTTCGAGACGATTCTGGTGGAAGAAGATGAAGGAGAATATTGATGAACAGGTCAATGCATGCATCCCATGCAAGACATCCAAAACACCATTGAAGGCGAATTTCGGCATGATCGGGACTTTTCCTTTACACTTAGGAATGTTCGAGTTCTTACACACTGATCATGTAGGACCTTTCCCGGTCACGACGGAAGGTTACAGATACCTTCTAACGGCCATAGACAGAGCCACCAACTATGTATGGGTGGTCCCAGTCAAAGACGTTACGGGCGAAACAACAGCCAAGGCGTTGATTGATAGGATCATCTCACAGATTGGGGTGCAGAGAAAAATATGCTCAGATCGAGGCTCTGACTTTAATAATGAAGTCATCGACAAGCTATCTGCATATTACGGCATGAAATGGCAATATGTCACCGCCTATAACCCCAGAGCGAACGGCAAGATAGAGCGGGTGCATAGACCCCTCAAGGCCGCGCTGAAGATGTATTGTATGAAGAAGGAGAACCAAAAGGCATGGGTGGAGGCAGCATCCTCGTTTGCCTTTGCTATGAATTGCCTACCCTCTACAGCGTTAGGTGGTTCAAAAGGTCCCGTCTCGCCATACCAATTGGTATATGGGCGTGAGCCCGCCATCCCAGCCTCACTGCTGCACCCAAAAGATTCATGGGCAGATCAGGATGAGCTGTTTGGGGTGAGACTTCGGGCGAAGATGGAGGCGGAGCAAATAGTACAGGCGCATAGGGAGGCGGAGCGCAGGAAGACTGATGCTGAAGGTGTCAGGCAGGCACACCTGGATCAAGTCAGATTTCAGGTCGGGGATATTGTACTACTGTATCATCCTCAGGTTCCTCAGGGAGTCAGCTCGAAGCTGTTCATCCACTGGAAAGGACCATACCAGATCATGGAACAGATGGGGCCTTTGAATTATAAAATCAGGGGCAGAGGAAAAGTTCAAATAGTCAATGTACGAAGGCTGATTAAGTATGATCCCTTCCTACTTGAAGATGAGTCCGTTGATCAAGCACTAAAACGGATGGAGGCTGACTTTAAAGAGGTCCCACCAATCCGTCAGGAGGATATCTCGGAACGGGATGCCTACAGGGCACCAATTGCGGAGAAGGAGGAGGCTGAGCTGGAGAACAAGCGGGCCACCGACCGCAAAAGTGCGGCGGGGACTCAGACCCGCAAAAGGGTGGAGTCGAACGTGCCGGAAGGAAAGTTCACGGAGGCGCAAATAAGGAGAGCGCAAAATGACCTTATCTACGACCGACCGAGAAAGGCGATAAGGACGGCACGTTCGCAAGGAGTCCATCAAGAGGGGAGCGATGACGGAGATCAAGACCCTCGCGCGGGCAATGACACTCTCGTTCACCCCAGTTGGAAAGAAGGAGATGCGATTGGACATATTTCATGGGCCAAAGACGCTTTTTGCTTGGTGAGGCCTGCGGCTCAACACGTAGCCGATGACACGCTCTCAGATTTATATCTCATGAGAGTCATGGCAGTACCTCACAAACGCCATACGCGATCGAATCGAATTTCGACTGCGGCACAAATAATACAACCAGTCTTACATTTCTGGAGGAGTCTGGATCCAGTGGAAGATCCTAAAGTAAGACAATACCTTCCAGTATATGAAGACGCCAAGAAACTTGAGACATGGGATGATACCATATCTCCCACAGATAAAGATCATACCGCGTGGACCATACAAGCACTACCACGAGGGGTGCTGGACATTCCTTTTGACTTGGCACAAGGCGCAATCCCTCACAAAATTTGGGACCTCCTCGAACAGTCTACCTTAGACTTAACTTTGGTTGGAGGTCCTCCACCAGGTAAAGGAGTCCGCGCGCGTAAACGGCGTCTATAGTAAGTATTTTTTTCTCTAGAAGTATTGTGGACCTGATCGATTGCGAACATAACATTGATCCAATATCGTCCCGACAACCTTACTTAGATATTAAAGCTACTACAGCATTCATTCTTCTAGAGATTAACAAGACACAGCTGACAAAAAATAGGCACTCTATTCTCTTGCTTCGGCAGAGACAGACGAGACTGCCACGAAACAGCACCGTTACGGGATCGCTATTTGAGTGAGCGATGGTGTTTCCTGGATACGACCCGCATTAGTACCAGAATGATGATCTCATTAAAGACTCTACAGTCTAATCAAGAACTGATATATTTTAATAACATGAACTGCTACACCGGATTCCATCGATCTCTACTTGTATCGGCATATCGCAAGGTTAGGGCGCACTCAACCCAACTTCGGATATAGTCGTCAGACTTGATCACCTGACACTATATTAAATGATACCGATTTATACAAGGGTATGTCTTCACAAAAAGTAAATGTATTTATGGAAACCGACGACCGGTTATTACATATATATGGAAATGGTGACATTACATTATTACTCAACCATAAAACATTATACTTGGACATACTGCACAAATATCTTATCGACAGAAGAAAGAGGAAGATTTTAATATAGATACTGAATGTGCTAGAGTATATATACGATTGGTACCGGGGCAAGTATCATTGTTGTTTTATAACGGCTGATTCGTGGGTTGATGTATCTTCATACATAACTCTAAACGAATCTTAGTCAGAAAAGAAATCAGTTCAAAGCGTATTATGTCGGAAACGAAGTTCCGCCATAAAAAACTGGGAGGGGGTACTGTGGACATCACCCCCCGAATTATCCGGTAAAAAACTTATTTATAGATTTCGTCTGGCCGGACACGTCTGAAATGCCAATTTGATCCTGATCTTTTGGCGGCTTTTTGTCTTTGCGTCACTGAGCTAATATAACGAGACATCATTCTCTTTTTTTGAGGACTGTGTTTGGTTATATTACCGACTTACTCTTCCATTGAGCTATCGTTGGGGATAGTACAAATGGCAGTGCCACTGTGACAAGTAACCAACTTGAAAATTTCTAGTCACATTTGAATTTGAATTTGAATTTGAAGTAACATTATTAGAATTTAACAAATTAAATATAATTACGTTGATTTTGATGTAAAACAACATAAAAACTAAGAAAAACCAAGCTCAGGCAAGCCAAAACCACAATCTAGCCAAAATATAGCTAACGGTCGAAAAACAGTTGTAACGGCTAGAAATTCAAATTTTTAAAACTTTTTTGTTTAAAATAGTTAAAATACATTAAAATCTTTCATTTTCATGCTACTCCCATCAATTTTCAAAACCTTTAGGCTTAGCTTGCATGTTAGCTTGCATTATATCCGGTCGCGCTAGACATCTTGGTCGGGGGGGGGGGAGCGAATGAAATGTTTTCCAGACACAAGAGCAACTTTTTTATTTTATAAAATTGATTTATTTTCTTTTTTCCGGATCGGATTAAAATCTAGCCATGGCACAGGCAGGACGCCGTCGGAGTCGTGAGGTCTTTGTCCACCTGGTTCATTGACCACACCCCCGGGGGCTTAAAGAGCCGGCGCCAAGCAGCGAGATTTGGCGCCAAATACCCCCGGGCCGGGCCGGGGCAGTTGACAATAAGACCTTTTCCTCGGGAAAACAAGCGCGCGCCCAAAATCTTGCTGAGGGCAAATGAAGGGCGCCAGGTGGGAAGGAGAGGGGGGGGGGGGGGGGGGGGGGGGGGGGGGGGGGGGGAGCGGAAGGGGGGAAGGGGAGAGAAAGGGGGAAGGGGGAGGGAAAGGAAATTTCCCCATCCCCCCCTCCATCTTCCCTCCCTCTTCCCTCCCCCTCCCCCTCCCCCTCCCCCGCCCCCTTTCCCCTCTCCCCTTTCCCTCTTCCCTCCCCCCTCCCTCTTCCCTCTCTCTCTCTCTCTCTCTCTCTCTCTTCTTTTTTTTTTGCACAGAATTTGTCGCCAAATTTACGTACTTGTGTCCGCTTGGAATGATATGGCCGAAAAGGCAGTACTGCCAAAAATCCCCGAAACGCAGCATTTTTCTGCCATATCACATGCACAAAACCGCCAAGCCGCCCGATTTAGTGCCAGATGAAGGGTCCGCTTCTGCAGGGAAAGCACCTAGCGCGCTCAACATCTTGGTCGGGGGAGCGAATGAAAGGTTTTTCCAGGTACAAGAGCAACTTTTTAATTTAATAAAATTCTTTTTTTTTCCGTCGCGGATCGGATTAAATCAAAAACTGTAAACAGGTAGCTTTTCGAGCAGCATCAACATGATGAAAGGCACGGGGGACCGCAGCCGCCGGTGGACAAAACCTGTGGCACCCCGTGTCGTCGGGGCACAGCGTCAGGCGCGCCGCGCCGTAGTGCCAGACGCGGCGCCTGCCACGCCCGAGCCGGGCTTCAACTTGGAACAAGTCATCGTGGCCAGCCTGAGCATTTCCTGGACAAACGCCCTCCGATCTGATGACCAAGACGGCTGAAGCGCAACTTGTACCAACAATGTCAACGGGGGTCGAGAAAAGCTCAAAGAGCAGGGAAGGGGATGGGGGGGGGAAGGAAAGGGGGGAGGGGCGGCGGAAAGTGCGCGGGCTGCAGAGGGGGAGGGAAAGGAAAATCCCCCCTCCCTCTTTTCTCTTGCTCTCTCTCTCTCTTTCTCTTTCTTCTTTTTTTTGCACAGAATTTGTCGCCAAATTTGCGTAATTGTGTCCGCTTGGAATGATATGGCCAAAAAAGGCAGTACTGCCCCATGATCGGGCGGGGCCGGGGCTGTTGACAATAAACCTTTTCCCGGGAAAACAAGCGCGCGCCCAAAATCTTGCTGAAGGCAAATGAAGGGCGCGAGGTGGGAAGGAGGGGGGGGGGAGAGAGAGAGAGAGAAAGGGGGGCGGACGGAGAAGAAGAGGAAGGAGGAGGAGGAGGAGGAGAAAGAGCCGCGGAGGAAGAAGGCGATGCTAAGGGGTCTGATAAAAAGGCCCGCGCTGCTTATCCTCCCAGGGGCGTTGACGAAGCTTCGATAGGAGAAAGAATCAGAACATTGAGGAGAAGTGCACGCCCGCAAGATAACGGAGCGGAACCCAAAAAGAGCAAACTAGGTGGACTTATCGGTCACGTGGCTAATCAGTTATCAACCAGATTTGCAAAAGCCAAAGGCTCCAATTCTGATGATGAATCAGATTCTGAATACGAGCCTCCTTGACTAGGTCTTTGTTTTAATAAAATAAAACGCTACAGCCGACGCGTATGTAGAAGAAAAGAATAAATATCTTTTTGCATATGTTCCCCGGGAAAGCGGGAGGAAGAGTCAATAAAGGAAGGAGAACAGGAAAGAGGGCAAGGGGGGGGGGGGCGCTAGAAGGAAGGCTGGGGGTTGTCTAACATAGTATTACATAAACAAAGGGAAACAGGCAAGTAGTACTGCAGGTGTCTTTGAATTTTCGGATGACAGACGAATTTAAATTTAGCGGATTTCTTCACAGACTGTGACTAATAGTGCCCGCCAGGGCTAAGAAACATCAGGAGGGCTGTCGGTCTAACGCGTGCACGTTCAAGGATGGCCCTGAACAGGCTGACGACGTCTGGCTCGCCCAGAGCTTATATAACATAGCCTTTTTGCGAAGTGGAAATCCACGTGTGCAGCGCTATGGCTTTGTCGTTTACGACAGCATAGATAAAGCCAATGCGCGCTTAAGGTGGGCGAATGCACTTTACGAGGCTGGAATTGGAGCTTTCCAAGACAACAGCTACGTGTGGGTAAGAGAGTCCGAACTCAACAGGTTTAAAGCAGTAGCCGCGCAGCAACTCTCAGCCGAGGCCTTAGCGGGTCTGCCCAGCGAAGTTTGTAGAAGCAAAGTCAAAAAAGAAATGGAAGGATTAAAAGAAAAAGCAGAGAATGCGTTAAGCAGATTGCAGCAAAGCCAAGCGGCCAAGTGCTACCTTTTCCGTGGCGAGGCCGCGCGAGCAACCAGCAGCCTTGCTGACTATGTGCCAAAAGGCCAGGAGGATGGAATGAGCTTGAGCGATGCCTGGCGCGCTGCTTACAAAACCATAAGTTTTTACAGCAGACTCTTTATTGCAAAGTTGTCAGAAAAGTCAGCACTCGAGAACGAGGCGGAGCTGGTCAAGCTGGATCCGCGTGATTTTCTAGTATACACAGAGAACAACGAGGACAAGGTTTTGTGGGGGAATGCGGACTTGCTCTGATACGAGACCAACGCACCGGCCAGCGAGCTCAGCCGCCGGTGGGTAGACCAGTTGCTGAACGGCTCCGCGCCGCAGAGCATGCTAGGCCTCGGCATGTTTGTGACTTTAGTGGCCAGCTCCCAAAATTTAGTTGCCCACGACTCATTCGACGCTGCGCTGGGTGTGCTCGAACAAGAATTGAATTCTGCCAAGCAAAAACTTGGCTTGGATACGGGAATATTGCTGAGCAATTCCATAGCCCTGGTCGCGAATCTGCGGTTCCAAAGGCAGGGACACTTTAGGACCTTCCTGTCGGCCCTGGCGGACTCCGCGGGGCTGAGTGTACCACTTCGCGGAGTTCACCAAGATCCTTGGAGCGGGATTACTGACAACAAACCTGGAGATCCTGGCTCTGCGATTTTTACGCAGATGCATGACTGGGAGGCCCCACCGACCCTTGCGGCGGAGCAGTACATAAATTTGCTTAAGAGATTGCTCACATGCAAGCGTTGCAATAAGCACTCTCGGACTAGCTTAGAAGAGGCGCTGGAATATGTAGATGACCTTGCCAAAGGGCACCTGGTGCCTCCTGAAACTGACGGAGGTAGCGCCTCGCTACAGCTGCTGTGCACACACTTGACCAAAGCCGAACACAAACAGTACCTGCAACGCGGCGTGGTATGTTGGAAAGAAGATGACAAGGACAAAGGAGCGGCTCGTTCTTGCATTGTCGCGTTTGGTGAACAATATCTGAGCTCATCTCCTGCAGATGCCAGAAAAGCTCGCGAAGGGTTTGCCGGCGGGAAAGGGCGGCGCTGAGTGTATTGTAGGATGCGCATTGCGCAATCCAGGCATCAGCCTTAGACCATTGCATGCGCCCGTCCTCTGTTTGGACGGATATCAACGGGGAGCAGGAGCTGTCTACGCCCACGGTACGGTACACGGTACACGGTACACGGTACGGTACACGGTACACGGTACACGGTACACGGTACGGTACACGGTACACGGTACACGGTACACGGTACACGGTACACGGTACACGGTACACGGTACACGGTACGGTACAGGGTACACGGTACGGTACACGGTACACGGTACACGGTACACGGTACACGGTACACGGTACGGTACACGGTACACGGTACACGGTACACGGTACACGGTACACGGTACACGGTACACGGTACGGTACACGGTACACGGTACACGGTACACGGTACACGGTACACGGTACACGGTACACGGTACACGGTACACGGTACACGGTACACGGTACACGGTACGGTACACGGTACACGGTACACGGTACACGGTACACGGTACACGGTACACGGTACGGTACACGGTACACGGTACGGTACACGGTACACGGTACGGTACACGGTACGGTACACGCTACGCTACGCTACGCTACGATAGGTAGGTAGGTAGGTAGGTAGCTAGGTAGGTAAGGTAAGTGGATAAATAGATAGATAGATAGCCCACGATTTCGGTTTCGGAGCTGACGCAATGTTGTATCCAAATTCTGCTCCCGCTTTGAAAACTTCGTAAGAAGTCATGTGCTTTGAGACACGATTCTAAAGCTCCTCTTTGTTTAGACTATTTGCATCTGGGCAGGGACAAAGATCTTTAAATTTCTTTTATAGCAACTTCTCTTCTGTCTCTGTCCATTTCCCATCACTCATTGAAAAGATGCGATCGGGTGCTTTTTTCTTTTTATTACAGAACTGTGTACAGATCGGATTGAAAATCTTGAGAAGGTGAACACCCCAGAGACCGGCAGGCAACTAGGAAAGAGAAATGGGGGAGGGGAAGGGGGGAGGGGAGGGAAAGGGGGAAGGGGGAGGGAAGGCAAATTTTCCCATGCCCTCCTCCCCTCTTCCCCCCCTCCCCCTCCCCCTTTCCCCTTTCACCTTTCCCCTCTCCCTCTTCCCTCCCCTCTTCCCTCTTCCCTCCCCCCTCCCTCTTCCCACTTCCCTCCCCCCTCCCTCTTCGCTCTTCCCTCTTTCTCTCTCTCTCTCTCTCTCTCTCTCTTGTTTGTTTTTTTCACAGAATTTGTCGCCAAATTTGCGTATGTGTCCGCTTGGAATGATATGGTCGAAAAAGGCAGTACTGCCAAAAAGCCAGGAACCGCTGCCTTTTTCGGCCGTATCACATGCACACACCCGCCAAGCCGCGCCGATGTAGCGCCAGACGAAGGGGTCCGTCCCTGCTCCCTGAACTATTAAAAAAAAAGCTTTGCAGGGAAAGCCCCAAGCGCGACCGGATATAATGCAAGCTAACATGCAAGCTAAGTCTAAAGGTTTTGAAAATTGATGGGAGTAGCATGAAAATGAAAGATTTTAATGTATTTTAACTATTTTAAACAAAAAAAATAAAAAAATTTGAATTTCTAGCCGTTACAACTGTTTTTCAACCGTTAGCTATATTTTGGCTAGATTGTGGTTTTGGCTTGCCTGAGCTTGGTTTTTCTTAGTTTTTATGTTGTTTTACATCAAAATCAACATAATTATATTTAATTTATTAAATTCTAATGATATTACTTCAAATTCAAATTCAAATTCAAATGTGACTAGAAATTTTCAAGTTGGTTACTGGTGGCAGCCATTCACTTATAGTCGTTATACATACTCACATACTACTTGAACTATGCATGAAATTATATTAATACTAGCTTGTTCAGCATATTTACAATGTTTTTGAAGCATAAAACCCGTACCGAAGCTGACACTTCAAGATGAGAGACACTGTTTTACACTAGTCACTGTGATACTAACTTGAGACTACTTGCCACTCACTTGTAATCGTTATACATACTCACTGCCTACTTGACTCTGAGTATGCATGAAATTATATTAATACCAGTTTGTTTAGCATATTTATTAATATAATGTTTTTGAAGCATAAAACCGGTGCGGAAGCTTATATTTCAGAGTGAGTGACCGTGAGTGTTTTACACTCAGTCACTGTGCCACCGACCGGCTCAGCTCAGGACTTGCCACTCACTTGTAATCGTTATACATACTGCCTACTTGAAGTAAGCATGAAATTATATTAACACCAGCTTGTTTAGCATGTTTATAATTTTTTTGAAGCATAAAACCGGTGCGGCCGGAAGCTTATATTTCAGAGTGAGTCACAGTGACAGTGTTTTACACCGTAGTCGTGCCACTGACACTCCACTTGTAATCGTTATACATACTCACTGCCTACTTGCAGTATGCATGAAATTATATTAATACTAGTTTGTTTAGCATATTTACAATGTTTTTGAAGCATAAAACCGGTGCGGAAGCTTAGATTTCAGTGTGAGTGACAGTGTTGACTTTACCGTCCACCAGTCACTGTGACACTCACTTGTATTCGTTATACATACTCACTGCCTACTTAAAGTATGCATGAAATTATATTAATACTAGCTTTTTCAGCATATTTATAAGGTTTTTAAAGCATAAAACCGGTGCGGAAGCTTAGAAATGACGTTTATGCGCCTAGTCATAAAAGTTACTACTTAGTCACAAGTACTAGTGTCAGTGACTGAAATACATACAACTTACATCTGAATGTTTGGAAAATTCATGAATGTTTTTGAAAATTCAAAATCGTATTAATACAAATGTTTTACAATTAATTAGACTTAAAATATTTTAATATTAATCATATTTGTAGCATGAACGAAATGTAGCTACATCTTCATGCCTCCTCCTCCTCCTACTACTACTACTGCTGCTGCTGCTGCTACTACTACTACTACTACTACCACTACTACTACTACTACTACAAGCACCACTACCAACCAGCAGCACCACCGCCACCACCACCACTACTACCCAGAGCTGCCGTTGCCTAAAGAAGAAACACAAATTCAAAAGAAATCAGTGCAAACAGAAGCAAAAAGTGGCAAGAATTGAAACAAAACAGTACAATTTACCTTTTCCTTGAACCTCTTTTTGTCGGCACGGCGTTCCTCCACAGTATGGAGTTGCCTTTTCGACATGTCAGTCTAAGAGGAAGGAAGCAAGGGGGAAAAAATTAATAAAGACAGTGAACTGCTGCCATTGCGGAAACACGAAAGCAATAAAAAAACAAGAGAATATGTCCAACAGAACAAAGCAAAATGACAAACTTCATGAGGGAGACATTACCACCACCACTGCTACTACTACCCAGAGCTGCCCTTGCCTAAAGAAGAAACACAAATTCAAAAGAAATCAGTGCAAACAGAAGCAAAAAGTGGCAAGAATTGAAACAAAACAATACAATTTACCATTTCCTCGAACCTCTTTTTGTCGGCACGGCGTTCCTCCACAGTATGGAGTTGCCTTTTCGACATGTCAGTCTAAGAGGAAGGAAGCAAGGGGGGAAAATAAATAAAGCCAGTGAACTGCTGCCGTTGGGCAAACACGAAAGCAATAAAAAACAAGAGAATATATTCAAGAAAAACAAAGCAAAAGGACAAACAGCTACAAACTTCATGTGGGAGACATTATGTCCCCAAACGGATGGGTCACAAAAAAGGGTTGGTGCAAAAAATATGGTCCGGACGCCAAACTTCAACGAAAATTTGGTACGCAATTTACGGTCAAGTGAAATTCGGCATTGGTCCTTGCAACCGACGGTAGCAAAGACACAAAGTTGTGTGCATGTGTGGTCAAATTAGGTGAACACAACTGTTCAAACTCTTAACATCGGCTACAACAATCTCGGCGACAAAGGCGCTGCACTGATCGCAGAAGCAATTAAGGTCGGACCTCCAACGCCTTCCCGATGGCAGCAGCTCCATCAGGGCCAATATTATTCAAGTGGAGGTTGAGGGTAGTAATGCTCTTGTTGACCTGTACCCAAACATCAACATTTCATCCATGCTACCACGCGCGGTAGCATTCATGTATTTCTTTGTGGTGTGCTGAAAAATAGGTCAATAAAACGCTTCAAATGCTAGACATAAGAGGGAACGAAATTGGAGCGCAAGGCGCAGAGCATATCGCGGAAGCACTCAAGGTCAGACCTCCAAACCCTTGCCGATAGCAATAGCTCCAGCATTGCCGATCTTGTTGTTCCAGAGCGAGAGTTGAGTGAGGCTCGAATTGACCTGCATTCAAACACCAGCAGCATTTATTTAGTGCTACCGCGCGGTAGCATTTCTAACAAATTGTATTTGTGATGTCACTGCAGGCAAACAAGGTTCTGCAGACTCTAAATATTGAAGGCAACAACATTGGAGATCGAGGTGCAGCAGCGTTTGCAGACGCGCTTAAGGTACCTGCAGGGCCTTTGCAATTGCTGTTGCGCCTGCGTCGCCGATCTTGTTGTTGTAGAGGATGAGTGTAACCAGGCTAGTGTTCACCTAATATCATTCACAGTGTAATGCTGACATTCTTGCATGCTACCGCGGCGCGGTAGCAAACAAAAAAGCATAATTCTATATGTAGGTGAATCAGACTTTGACGAGCCTTTACTTATGGGAGAACAAGATAGGCGATGAAGGAGCGGCGCACATAGCTGCAGCAGTTAAGGTACCCGCAAGGCTTCTCCCATTGCCTGTGCACCTGCGTCGCCTATTCCGTTGTAATAGAGGTTCAGGCTTGTCAACGTTTTGTTGACCTGTACAAGCGAAACAAATATGCTATCAAATGCTAGCATCTTGTTCACCTGCACTCACAAACAAAGCATAATTGAAAAGTGCTACCGCCTGCGCGGTAGCAAACAAAAAAGCACAACTCTATATGTAGGTGAATCAGACTTTGACGAGCCTTTACTTATGGGATAACAAGATAGGCGATGAAGGAGCGGCGCACTTAGCTGCAGCAGTTAAGGTACCCGCAAGGCTTCTCCAATTGCCTGTGCACCTGCGTCGCCTATTCCGTTGTTATAGAGGTCCAGGCTTGTCAACGTTTTGTTGACCTGTACAAGCGAAACAAATATGCTATCAAATGCTACCGCCCGGTAGCATGTGCAAGACAAGCTTGTGGATTGTTTAGGTGAACTCAACCCTCACCTCTATCGATATTGGAAGTAACAGCATCGGACCACAAGGTGCGCAGTCAATAGCAGATGCTATCAAGGTACCTTCAGAGCTTCGCCAAAGGCACTCACACCTTCAGCTCCAATATTTTTACCTTGCATGTAGAGCTCTCGAAGCGAAGTATTGATCTGCATGCAAAAATAAACTTTTAGAGATGCTACCGGCGCGGTAGCACTTTCCATTGGTATGTTTTGACTGCATATAGGTAAACAATAGTATTCGCAGCATCAACTTGCGTGCTAACGATATTGGGGATGAAGGCGCCAAGGTGATTGGCCTAGCTCTTCAGGTACCTTCAGTGCTGCTGCGATTTCCTTAGCTCCATCAGCACCAACGTTATTGTCACCAAGCCACAAAGTTTGCAGCATCTTGTTCACCTGCACTCACACAAACAAAACATAATTGAAAAAGTGCTACCGCGCGCGGTAGCACTAATAAAAATTGCTGTTCGTTTTTGAGTGCAGGTCAATGCAAGCCTCACTGAAATCTCGCTCTGGGGCAACGGTATTGGTGATGCTGGAGCTATTGCTATCGGCAGGGCCTTGGAGGTCTGACCTTGAGCGCTTCCGCGATATGCGCCTTGTGCTCCAATGCTGTTCCAATTTATGTTGAGCGTTTGCAGAGTTTTATTGACCTATTTATCGACACACCACAAACTAATATGAATGCTACCGCGCGCGGTAGCACTAATAAAAATTGCTGTTCGTTTTTGAGTGCAGGTCAATGCGAGCCTCACTGAAATCTCGCTGTGGGGCAACGGTATTGGTGATGCTGGAGCTATTGCTATCGGCAGGGCCTTGGAGGTCTGACCTTGAGCGCTTCCGCGATATGCTCTGCGCCTTGTGCTCCAATTCTGTTCCAAGCTATGTTGAGCGTTTGCAGAGTTTTATTGACCTATTTATCGACACACCACAAACTAATACATGAATGCTACCGCGGCGGTAGCACTGAAGAAGAGTGTATTTGTGTGCAAAGGAGAACAAGGAGTGCAAGCTGGAGAAGCTAGACATTTCAAGCAACTCGATTGGTGCAGAAGGAGCACGGCACATCGCGAAAGCGTTG
>WBZZ01002046.1:95000-111046 GCA_019918135.1 Paulinella micropora
CTACAAGTATGATTAATATTAAAAAATTTTTTAAGTCTAATTTATTGTAAAACATTTGTATTAATACGATTTTGAATTTTCATTAATATTCATGAATTTTCCAAACATTCAGATGTAAGTTGTATGTATTTCAGTCACTGACACTAATACTTGTGACTAAGTTGTAACTGTTTTATGACTAGGCGCATAAACGTCATTTCTAAGCTTCCGCACCGGTTTTATGCTTCAAAAACATTATAAATATGCTGAAAAAGCTAGTATTAATATAATTTCATGCATACTTTAAGTAGGTAGTGAGTATGTATAACGATTACAATTGAGTGGCAAGTATGCTGAGTGTCACAGTGACTCAGCAGTAGTGTAACTTGAAACACTGTGACTCACTCTGAAATATTGTTCATAAATTAAATATAAGCTTCCGCACCGGTTTTATGCTTCAAAAAAATTACAAATATGCTAAACAAACTGGTGTTAATATAATTTCATGCATACTTCAAGTAGGCAGTGAGTATGTATAACGATTACAAGTGAGTGGCAAGTGCCGAGGCTGAGCTGAGCCGGTCACAGTGACTAGTGTAAAACACTGTCACTCACTCTGAAATATAAGCTTCCGCACCGGTTTTATGCTTCAAAAACATTATAAATATGCTAAACATACTAGTATTTATATAATTTCATGCATACTTCAAGTAGGCAGTGAGTATGTATCACGATTACAAGTGAGTGGCAAGTGACTATTCTCAAGTTTGTATCACAGCGACTACCGTAGTGTAAAACAGTGTCTCTCAACTTGAAGTCTAAGCTTCGGCACCGGTTTTATGCTTCAAAAGCATTGTAAATATGCTGAACAAACTAGTATTAATATAATTTCATGCATAGTTCAAGTAGCCTACGGTATGTGAGTATGTATAACGACTACTATGATAAGTGAATGTGTGGACATCACCCCCCGAATTATCCGGTAAAAAACTTATTTATAGATTTCGTCTGGCCGGACACGTCTGAAACGCCAATTTGATCCTGGTCTTTTGGCGGCTTTTTGTCTTTGCGTCACTGAGCTAATATAACGAGACATCATTCTCTTTTTTTGAGGACTGTGTTTGGTTATATTACCGACTTACTCTTCCATTGAGCTATCGTTGGGGATAGTACATTTGGAGTCCATAGCTAAAGGCTGATTTCTTTTCTGATCTGTCGTACAGACATCAGATAAGCACAAATTTATTTTTCGCTGATCTGTCGCACAGACATCAGACGAAAACAAACACTCCTACTCATCCTCAAACAAAAAACTTACAAACAAGCAATCAATTTGTCACAAGCTGGCATAACCTTTAGCCCTTGTGCACATTTGGCTTCTGTGTGCTCTTCTACAAGACACCAGACCACACCTACTCCACTCCCTCTTGCTGCTTGCATAAAGCCAAGTAGGATAAGTGCGAAACAAACATCAGACAAACACACAGACGGAGGAGAAACGAGCAAAGCACTCCCACTCTCTGTTCTGAACCATTTTCCTTGCATTTTCTCTGCAGAAACCAGAGGCGATTACACATCTCTCACACAAGAGCAAGACAAATATCGAAGCACTGTCCGACGACAGACTGACTTCTACAAAACAGCTCTTTTGACCAAACTATCGTTATCTCTGTGTAGGGCCTGACGCCCCATAACTATTTCAACAGAGAAAAGGAAGAAGGAGAAGAAGGTTGCATAGAGTGATAAGAATAACAGAGGAAAAAAAGAAAGAAAAAAAAAGCAGACGTGACTCTCATAACATGATGGAAGACGAGAATGAGCAGGCTGGTGTGACACCAACTGATTATGGTCCTAGTGAGGGAGGAGAGGAGCAGGAGACTCAATACTCAGAAGAGAGGGGGGATAGAGATGGAGAGGAGAGAGAGGAGTATACGTTTCCAGCAGATGTAGAGTCGACAGGGGGGGGGGGGGGGTAATGCACAAGAAGCGAGTGCAGGTCAGACTGGAGGATCTCCATTGACAGAGGCAGAGAGAGAGATGGAGGATGTTGGCCAGAATATCCCAAATACATGGGAACAGTTGGCTACATATGATGATGAAGAGTCCTTCTTCCTTAACTACCCAACCTATTATAAAACACACATCTACATTCCTTACGAGAAAAGGAATAGACCAGGACAAGGTCAAAGCAACCTCCTGATCGAAATTCCCGGCCCTGCTAAGCCTCTCTTCAACAAAGTGAGGTTTGAGCACGAAAGAGTGCCATTGCAGGATATCAAGTATGGCGACACTCTTACACTGTGCGACATATACGACATATCTGCAACACTCTACGCTGCTGTGCTCGTTGCGGAATTTTATGAACGCACAAACATACAGTGGAAAAATAAACGCACAACTGCAGCATGGCTGTCTGTCTGTGGTGTCCCCACTGATATCAAAAATCTAGAAAGAAAGTTCGAAGGTAGAAACCAAAGTGGCATTGAGTTTGCCCTTGAGGCTTTTGTAACTGCCTTCACACGGGCTTACAACGAAATGTACAAAGCACTGAAGACAACACAAGGCAACATCCTGTTTACGAGGAGGTTGACCAGTCTTGTCAGGTGCTTGAACGCCTCACACAACTCCATAAGGGCCTCTTTGAGGGGAAGGAGCAAAAACCAACATGGAAACAATGGGCCCACACGATGAATCACACTCTCATTAAAGGCCCTCTCACAACAATCCCAAATAATAACAGAGCTGATAAGTCTTCCATGAGAGAAAAGGCACACTTCCTCTCTAGTGCCACAGGGCTTGCACAGTTCGTGACTCATCTAGCACGACAGGTGAAAGAAGAAGAGACGAGACAGAAAGAGGAGAAGGAGCAGAAGGAGAAGATAAATGGCAGTAGCACGGGTGGCTCCACAGCCAACGGCTCCACCTACCACATCTAACCCAGCTCCCAAGAAAGCAGGAGGAGGACCCACAGGAGGAGGACCCCAAGGGGGAGGAACAGTAATTAACTTGACTGACTCCCAGAAGAAAAAGCAGGCGCTGCAGGCAGCCCTAGCTAAAATCAAAATTGGGGGAGGGGGCCTTAAGCTCTATGCTATCACTGTCAATGAGGCTGACACAGAGAAGACCCTCATGACTAAGCTCAATGAGATGGACAGATGCTTCCAGCAAAATCAGTGTGAGGTGGAGCAGGAGTATGAAGTCCTAGAACATCTCTGTGATCGATCCCTCCTTGGAGCTGGTTTTGATCGTATAACTTACGAGAAGTACAGAGGAGAGGAGGAGCTAGCAAGGAAAGGTGGACATGCAGAGATGAGTTGTACTCTGGCCATTGCTGCCCTCATTCGATACTTTACGGCAAGTGGATACCAACACTTGTGCACGGGCACATTGATTGGGTTTGAAATTTTCGACTTATTATCGGAGCAGTTGCAGTCTGTCACTCAGCTTGCATCTGTCTTAACAAATGTGGGCACCCAGTACACTCTCTTTTATAACCACAAAGCCATACTCCTATATTTCCTCATTGCTTTGCACGTCTACAACAAAAATAAGCTCACACTGCTCTTGCAAGACTGCAAAACCTTCGACAAGGTAAAGCACTTGAACTTTTTGGAGATGAGCGTCTTTGAGGCCACGACTAAGGCCGTGAGCCCAAAAATGTTGTGGACCGAAGTAATGACCGCTTGTCAGAAGCTCGACAGCCAGACAGCATCCTTGATCGGTTCTGCATCGGCTTCTGCTCAACCGCAAGCCGCACATACGCAACGATCTCTAGGAAAGCGACCAAGAGAGAACAGTCGTGAAGCTAACACACCTTGTATTCGTTGGTGGGCACGGGCACAATGCTTCAAACACACAAATAAGAAATGCCCGTACAACCACGATGTCGAGGACACCCGCATCCGAAACACACTCCTCAAGAACGTACGGTCGGACGAAACCAACACCGTCGCCGTTCTGCGCCGACTGCGCAAGGATCAGGGGTGGAAATTACAGGATGTCGCGGACCATGACCACGAACTAGCTGACGCGATCAATTCTCTTTTCGCTAGAGATGATCAGAAGACGGCAGCCATAGAAGCCGCAAGTAGAGGAAGAGGTGGAACACGAGGAAGAGGAGGAGGGAGAGGAATCAATCGAGGAGGAGGAGCCCCTTTCGCATGAGGCACATACACTCGCGGGGGTGAGAGAGGATTTGTGAGAAGAGCAGGAGGAAGAGGTGTATTTCAAGGTAGAGGAGGAGGAAGATGGGTTGGCCGAGGTGGATACGGCAGCGCAGAGCGCCCGTACCACAGAGATGGGGGCTGGGCAGACGGCTCGAGCTCAAGCTCGAGTTCCTCAGCACCACAGGCCTATGCGACATCAGGCGCAACCACTACCGACACTGATGCCGACTCAGGTAACAGATTTGAGGTAGTCCAATGACTAGAGAAGGAGGGAGAAAACAGAACAACATGCATTGCACGATACACCGTTGTGCAGGTCCCAACCAAGGGTACCAGTGAGTCTAAGAGCCCACAGCAGGCCACAGACCAACTCAAAGGTACTACAATACCAGTACACCCATCACGACAACAAACAGTGCATGCTGCTAATAGGCAGGCGAGTAAAGCGCTAGCAAAGAGAAAGCAGGCGGGCCTGTCGCAGCCACAGCCGAAGAAAGTAAGAATAGAACCGGCAGTTAATCTTATCAACTTGCCGAGACAGACAATAGACAAGGAGGATGGAGGACATCAACCTCTCCTCACGGTCTCAAACAGAGAAAGCAAGGACAATCATCCTTCGCCTGTGAACAATACCCAAAAAGACATTACAAAAACGGCGGAAAGGGAGGAGGAGGCGAACCTCGAGAAAAGGATACAGATTTTAGAACACAAGCTCCTTGTATTGGCCTTAAAAAGTCACCGGCCAGACGCTTTATGCTATACGAACCTTTTTTGTGAAACATTAAATACCTTTATAAACGTTGGTAATGATACTATGGCGAATATTAATATTGTCGGCCAGAAATTTACTACGAAACACCATGTGTGGTTAGAAACTAATATGAAAAAATCATCTGGCACCTTGAAAGGAGTTAGTAGTCGGACGGATATAACGGGCATCATCACTTTAAATTTTAAATTGAAATCCGGACGAGTATATCAAGTGGACTTATACGTTGTCCCCGAATACCACGGATCTGTTCTTTTGTCGTACGACCAACTGGCGACAATGAACGTAGTGATTGATTGCGCCGCCAAAAGAGTCATATACGGCGTAGAGCCAGGAGAAGAATATACTGTCGACTCTCTCCATGCTATTGACTCATACGAGGCCCTACACCTAGGGGTACCATCGGAAGGGAAACAGGTGGCCATTACACACGCATATGAGGCATATATGCCAACGGACGCGGTGTCTAAAGATGGTTCAAACCTGTCAGACAAGAGAGAGGCGGAGGTCTATACGGCTACAGTCTCTACACAATGGGATAAAAAGTCGATAGACGATCTCATTGAAAAGAGGAAAGAGGAGATTATATGCATGGGAAAAAGATGCCCATCGTTGGCGAGATTTGAAGAAGGAGCAGGGGCCGATGTATATATTACCAACGGGTATTGCTTTCACGTAAAGGTGGAAGAGAAGGACAGACAGGAGTTTATACCGAGGAGAAGGGGACGACTCCCTGATATCCCGGCAGAAGATATTAAAAGCTTTATTACCAAATTCTGGGGTGACGAGCCTACGTGGCCGCGCTCACTGACAGAAGTGAAAAAGTGCCTGCGCACTCTTTTTGAAAATAATAAACCATATACGGTCATACTCCGTACAATGAGAAGGCGATATGGGCGCAGGAGATACGGGACCGGCTTATTGATCATCCGATACCGGTGCCCTCACGGAAGCAACACTTAGTGGTGGCTTGTCGTCTCGGGACTCGTGAGCAGAGCAGTGCATACAAGCGGAAGCTCAGAGACCAGGACAAGTTGAAATTGATTCCTCAAGCATTCACATGCTTCGATGGTTTCTACACCCGAAAAGCTCCGTTGCAATATGCGAGATTAATAGATATGTTGGTAGGTCTGGCGGAGGACGACGAACCAGACACTGCCACATATGAAAAAACGGGAATGGACGTTATATCAGAAGAAGAGTTGGGCTTGGAGGAGGACAGAGCACCCCTCAAGCATCAAAAGAGAATGTCAGAGGAGGATTTTAAGGCGGCGATAGACGAGAAATTGGCAGGAGGAGCAGGTACGGAGAAGGAGAAAGAGGTTTTGAAAGAGAGATTGAAGGCGAACAAAATGATTTTTGACCCCCCTCAAGCGGGAGGTGTCAAGCCGGAAGACTTCACTGCGGTTATTTGTAAAATACCAGGTGCTGAGCCTTCCCCGGCGCCACGACGGGCAAATCTGAGTATACATGAAGCAAAGATCGCAGAAGAACAAGCACGGCAGTTAGTCGATGAGGATTTCATTGAGAGATCGACATCTCCAATAGTTTCCCAACCGAGACTGGTGCCTAAACCGGGAGGAGAATGGCGCTTAACGGTTAACTATGCCCGCGTCAATAAAATTTAAGAGGAGGAACGAAATCCATTACCTACTCTTGAAGAAGGAAGGCGAGTATTGCGGAACGCCAAGCTATACTCAGTCATTGATCTGAAGAATGGCTTCTGGCAAATTCCACTGGATGAAAAGTCCAGATGGCTGACTGCATTTGTAGTAGGAATGGAGATATATCAGTGGAAAGTACTTCCGATGGGACTCAAACAGGCCCCGGGACTCTTTCAGAAAGCGATGCAAAGCATGCTGAGTAGCAAATATAATGACCAGACAGAGGGAGGTTTCATGAGGAGAAGAGGACAGAAGGCGGGAGAGTACGCATTTTGTTACATCGATGACATTATCGTGTACTCCAATACGATGGAAGAGCACATCGACCATCTAACAGACATTTTCAGGCGTATCAAACTATTTGGCCTGAAATGTAATTTGAAGAAATGTCAACTCGCAAAGACAAGCGTGACATATTTGGGGTACGAAATCTCTTACAATAGAGTCTCGATATCCAAAGAGAAGAGGGAGGAGATCATGAGCCGGCAGAGGCCGAAGAATCGCACAGAGCTGCACTCATTTCTTGCGATGGCGCAATATTACAGCCAGTTCATACCCAATTGGGGTGCAACTCGGGCTAAGTTGGAGAGAATGATCGACTTCGGTGATTTTGAGAAGTGGGATGATGAAGCCTTAGAAGCGTACAACACGCTCAAAGATCTCATCTACAAAGATCCGAAGGATGGCGGACTCGTGCTGATGATGCCCGACTTTTCGAAGCAATTCGTAGTCGACACAGACGCATCAAAGTTCGCGATCGGCGCAGTCTTACAACAGGAAGATGAGGAGAAAAAGTTGCGCCCGATCATGTTTATAAGTAGAAAGTTGTGCTCGGCGGAGCGAAACTATTGTACGAGACAGAGAGAGGCACTGGCGGTGGTCTGGGCCTTCAAACGGTTGAGAGAGTATTTATGGGGTGGACCTCAGTTTATAGTAAGGACTGATCACCAGAATTTACTATGGCTGATAAATCGTGAACAGACTGGCAGTCTAGCGAGTTGGCAGGCATTCTTGTCATGTTTCAATTTTACAATGGTCCATCTACCCGGCAAGCGAAATGTTGTCGCTGACAGCCTCTCCAGGCTAGAGTTTCACTCAGAAGTGGCAGCTCTCGTATCATCAGCAGAAATGGAGGATCTATCCCCAGACTGCACATACGAAGTGCATCATATCGAGTCGATGCAGATGGCGAGAGGGGTCCGATATAACCGATCGGGTCTACGTCATAGCCCGCAAGGTCCGGATCATGGGATATGTTGTACAGCACATGTCCTCGAGGATGCTGAGTGGTCCTATGAAGCATATGAGAATATGAAGGCGGAGATAAAACAAGAAGAGATTAAGCAAGAAGCATATGCGGAACCCCCGCAGGAGAACAAGGAGGAGTTAGACGAAAACCCTGAGAGGATAGGAGTGCAGCTAGAGGATGGGACTATCCACATAGCCTCACCCACTGCATGGAGACAGCAACAGGCTCTCGATCCGGAGTTCAAAGAGCTGATACAGCTATACAAGAACCCGAACGAGCTGAAAATGACGAAGGAGATTAAGGAGCAACAGAAGGAGATGGGGTGGAGAGACGGTCTCTTGTGGTACAAAGGCCAACACGGGCGCTATGCATCACAACCAGACAAATGGACTCTCTGGGTTCCTGAGAAACTCAGACACATCATTTTTTTCGCTGCTCATAACTGCCCACTACTGGCGCACCCGGGCCGACAAAGAACGCATATGTTCATTTCGAGACGATTCTGGTGGAAGAAGATGAAGGAGAATATTGATGAACAGGTCAATGCATGCATCCCATGCAAGACATCCAAAACACCATTGAAGGCGAATTTCGGCATGATCGGGACTTTTCCTTTACACTTAGGAATGTTCGAGTTCTTACACACTGATCATGTAGGACCTTTCCCGGTCACGACGGAAGGTTACAGATACCTTCTAACGGCCATAGACAGAGCCACCAACTATGTATGGGTGGTCCCAGTCAAAGACGTTACGGGCGAAACAACAGCCAAGGCGTTGATTGATAGGATCATCTCACAGATTGGGGTGCAGAGAAAAATATGCTCAGATCGAGGCTCTGACTTTAATAATGAAGTCATCGACAAGCTATCTGCATATTACGGCATGAAATGGCAATATGTCACCGCCTATAACCCCAGAGCGAACGGCAAGATAGAGCGGGTGCATAGACCCCTCAAGGCCGCGCTGAAGATGTATTGTATGAAGAAGGAGAACCAAAAGGCATGGGTGGAGGCAGCATCCTCGTTTGCCTTTGCTATGAATTGCCTACCCTCTACAGCGTTAGGTGGTTCAAAAGGTCCCGTCTCGCCATACCAATTGGTATATGGGCGTGAGCCCGCCATCCCAGCCTCACTGCTGCACCCAAAAGATTCATGGGCAGATCAGGATGAGCTGTTTGGGGTGAGACTTCGGGCGAAGATGGAGGCGGAGCAAATAGTACAGGCGCATAGGGAGGCGGAGCGCAGGAAGACTGATGCTGAAGGTGTCAGGCAGGCACACCTGGATCAAGTCAGATTTCAGGTCGGGGATATTGTACTACTGTATCATCCTCAGGTTCCTCAGGGAGTCAGCTCGAAGCTGTTCATCCACTGGAAAGGACCATACCAGATCATGGAACAGATGGGGCCTTTGAATTATAAAATCAGGGGCAGAGGAAAAGTTCAAATAGTCAATGTACGAAGGCTGATTAAGTATGATCCCTTCCTACTTGAAGATGAGTCCGTTGATCAAGCACTAAAACGGATGGAGGCTGACTTTAAAGAGGTCCCACCAATCCGTCAGGAGGATATCTCGGAACGGGATGCCTACAGGGCACCAATTGCGGAGAAGGAGGAGGCTGAGCTGGAGAACAAGCGGGCCACCGACCGCAAAAGTGCGGCGGGGACTCAGACCCGCAAAAGGGTGGAGTCGAACGTGCCGGAAGGAAAGTTCACGGAGGCGCAAATAAGGAGAGCGCAAAATGACCTTATCTACGACCGACCGAGAAAGGCGATAAGGACGGCACGTTCGCAAGGAGTCCATCAAGAGGGGAGCGATGACGGAGATCAAGACCCTCGCGCGGGCAATGACACTCTCGTTCACCCCAGTTGGAAAGAAGGAGATGCGATTGGACATATTTCATGGGCCAAAGACGCTTTTTGCTTGGTGAGGCCTGCGGCTCAACACGTAGCCGATGACACGCTCTCAGATTTATATCTCATGAGAGTCATGGCAGTACCTCACAAACGCCATACGCGATCGAATCGAATTTCGACTGCGGCACAAATAATACAACCAGTCTTACATTTCTGGAGGAGTCTGGATCCAGTGGAAGATCCTAAAGTAAGACAATACCTTCCAGTATATGAAGACGCCAAGAAACTTGAGACATGGGATGATACCATATCTCCCACAGATAAAGATCATACCGCGTGGACCATACAAGCACTACCACGAGGGGTGCTGGACATTCCTTTTGACTTGGCACAAGGCGCAATCCCTCACAAAATTTGGGACCTCCTCGAACAGTCTACCTTAGACTTAACTTTGGTTGGAGGTCCTCCACCAGGTAAAGGAGTCCGCGCGCGTAAACGGCGTCTATAGTAAGTATTTTTTTCTCTAGAAGTATTGTGGACCTGATCGATTGCGAACATAACATTGATCCAATATCGTCCCGACAACCTTACTTAGATATTAAAGCTACTACAGCATTCATTCTTCTAGAGATTAACAAGACACAGCTGACAAAAAATAGGCACTCTATTCTCTTGCTTCGGCAGAGACAGACGAGACGGCCACGAAACAGCACCGTTACGGGATCGCTATTTGAGTGAGCGATGGTGTTTCCTGGATACGACCCGCATTAGTACCAGAATGATGATCTCATTAAAGACTCTACAGTCTAATCAAGAACTGATATATTTTAATAACATGAACTGCTACACCGGATTCCATCGATCTCTACTTGTATCGGCATATCGCAAGGTTAGGGCGCACTCAACCCAACTTCGGATATAGTCGTCAGACTTGATCACCTGACACTATATTAAATGATACCGATTTATACAAGGGTATGTCTTCACAAAAAGTAAATGTATTTATGGAAACCGACGACCGGTTATTACATATATATGGAAATGGTGACATTACATTATTACTCAACCATAAAACATTATACTTGGACATACTGCACAAATATCTTATCGACAGAAGAAAGAGGAAGATTTTAATATAGATACTGAATGTGCTAGAGTATATATACGATTGGTACCGGGGCAAGTATCATTGTTGTTTTATAACGGCTGATTCGTGGGTTGATGTATCTTCATACATAACTCTAAACGAATCTTAGTCAGAAAAGAAATCAGTTCAAAGCGTATTATGTCGGAAACGAAGTTCCGCCATAAAAAACTGGGAGGGGGTACTGTGGACATCACCCCCGAATTATCCGGTAAAAAACTTATTTATAGATTTCGTCTGGCCGGACACGTCTGAAATGCCAATTTGATCCTGATCTTTTGGCGGCTTTTTGTCTTTGCGTCACTGAGCTAATATAACGAGACATCATTCTCTTTTTTTGAGGACTGTGTTTGGTTATATTACCGACTTACTCTTCCATTGAGCTATCGTTGGGGATAGTACAAATGGCAGTGCCACTGTGACAAGTAACCAACTTGAAAATTTCTAGTCACATTTGAATTTGAATTTGAATTTGAAGTAACATTATTAGAATTTAATAAATTAAATATAATTACGTTGATTTTGATGTAAAACAACATAAAAACTAAGAAAAACCAAGCTCAGGCAAGCCAAAACCACAATCTAGCCAAAATATAGCTAACGGTCGAAAAACAGTTGTAACGGCTAGAAATTCAAATTTTTAAAACTTTTTTGTTTAAAATAGTTAAAATACATTAAAATCTTTCATTTTCATGCTACTCCCATCAATTTTCAAAACCTTTAGGCTTAGCTTGCATGTTAGCTTGCATTATATCCGGTCGCGCTAGACATCTTGGTCGGGGGGGGGGGGGAGCGAATGAAATGTTTTCCAGACACAAGAGCAACTTTTTATTTAATAAAATTGATTTATTTTCTTTTTTCCGGATCGGATTAAAATCTAGCCATGGCACAGGCAGGACGCCGTCGGAGTCGTGAGGTCTTTGTCCACCTGGTTCATTGACCACACCCCCGGGGGCTTAAAGAGCCGGCGCCAAGCAGCGAGATTTGGCGCCAAATACCCCCGGGCCGGGCCGGGCAGTTGACAATAAGACCTTTTCCTCGGGAAAACAAGCGCGCCCAAAATCTTGCTGAGGGCAAATGAAGGGCGCCAGGTGGGAAGGAGAGGGGGGGGGGGGAGCGGAAGGGGGAAGGGAGAGAAAGGGGGAAGGAGGGAAAGGAAATTTCCCCATCCCCCCCTCCATCTTCCCCCCTCTTCCCTCCCCCTCCCTCCCCCTCGCCCCCTTTCCCCTTCCCCTTTCCCTCTTCCCTCCCCCTCCCTTTCCTCTCTCTCTCTCTCTCTCTCTTCTTTTTTTTTGCACAGAATTTGTCGCCAAATTTACGTACTTGTGTCCGCTTGGAATGATATGGCCGAAAAGGCAGTACTGCCAAAAATCCCCGAAACGCAGCATTTTTCTGCCATATCACATGCACAAAACCGCCAAGCCGCCCGATTTAGTGCCAGATGAAGGGTCCGCTTCTGCAGGGAAAGCACCTAGCGCGCTCAACATCTTGGTCGGGGGAGCGAATGAAAGGTTTTTCCAGGTACAAGAGCAACTTTTTAATTTAATAAAATTCTTTTTTTTTTCCGTCGCGGATCGGATTAAATCAAAAACTGTAAACAGGTAGCTTTTCGAGCAGCACCAACATGATGAAAGGCACGGGGGACCGCAGCCGCCGGTGGACAAAACCTGTGGCACCCCGTGTCGTCGGGGCACAGCGTCAGGCGCGCCGCGCCGTAGTGCCAGACGCGGCGCCTGCCACGCCCGAGCCGGGCTTCAACTTGGAACAAGTCATCGTGGCCAGCCTGAGCATTTCCTGGACAAACGCCCTCCGATCTGATGACCAAGACGGCTGAAGCCAACTTGTACCAACAATGTCAACGGGGGTCGAGAAAAGCTCAAAGAGCAGGGAAGGGGATGGGGGGGGGGAAGGAAAGGGGGGAGGGCGGCGGAAAGTGCGCGGGCTGCAGAGGGGGAGGGAAAGGAAAATCCCCCCTCCCTCTTTTCTCTTGCTCTCTCTCTCTCTCTTTCTCTTTCTTCTTTTTTTGCACAGAATTTGTCGCCAAATTTGCGTAATTGTGTCCGCTTGGAATGATATGGCCAAAAAAGGCAGTACTGCCCCATGATCGGCGGGGCCGGGCTGTTGACAATAAACCTTTTCCCGGGAAAACAAGCGCGCGCCCAAAATCTTGCTGAAGGCAAATGAAGGGCGCGAGTGGGAAGGAGGGGGGGGGGAGAGAGAGAGAGAAAGGGGGGCGGACGGAGAAGAAGAGGAAGGAGGAGGAGGAGGAGGAGAAAGAGCCGCGGAGGAAGAAGGCGATGCTAAGGGGTCTGATAAAAAGGCCCGCGCTGCTTATCCTCCCAGGGGCGTTGACGAAGCTTCGATAGGAGAAAGAATCAGAACATTGAGGAGAAGTGCACGCCCGCAAGATAACGGAGCGGAACCCAAAAAGAGCAAACTAGGTGGACTTATCGGTCACGTGGCTAATCAGTTATCAACCAGATTTGCAAAAGCCAAAGGCTCCAATTCTGATGATGAATCAGATTCTGAATACGAGCCTCCTTGACTAGGTCTTTGTTTTAATAAAATAAAACGCTACAGCCGACGCGTATGTAGAAGAAAAGAATAAATATCTTTTTGCATATGTTCCCCGGGAAAGCGGGAGGAAGAGTCAATAAAGGAAGGAGAACAGGAAAGAGGGCAAGGGGGGGGGGGGGCGCTAGAAGGAAGGCTGGGGGTTGTCTAACATAGTATTACATAAACAAAGGGAAACAGGCAAGTAGTACTGCAGGTGTCTTTGAATTTTCGGATGACAGACGAATTTAAATTTAGCGGATTTCTTCACAGACTGTGACTAATAGTGCCCGCCAGGGCTAAGAAACATCAGGAGGGCTGTCGGTCTAACGCGTGCACGTTCAAGGATGGCCCTGAACAGGCTGACGACGTCTGGCTCGCCCAGAGCTTATATAACATAGCCTTTTTGCGAAGTGGAAATCCACTTGTGCAGCGCTATGGCTTTGTCGTTTACGACAGCATAGATAAAGCCAATGCGCGCTTAAGGTGGGCGAATGCACTTTACGAGGCTGGAATTGGAGCTTTCCAAGACAACAGCTACGTGTGGGTAAGAGAGTCCGAACTCAACAGGTTTAAAGCAGTAGCCGCGCAGCAACTCTCAGCCGAGGCCTTAGCGGGTCTGCCCAGCGAAGTTTGTAGAAGCAAAGTCAAAAAAGAAATGGAAGGATTAAAAGAAAAAGCAGAGAATGCGTTAAGCAGATTGCAGCAAAGCCAAGCGGCCAAGTGCTACCTTTTCCGTGGCGAGGCCGCGCGAGCAACCAGCAGCCTTGCTGACTATGTGCCAAAAGGCCAGGAGGATGGAATGAGCTTGAGCGATGCCTGGCGCGCTGCTTACAAAACCATAAGTTTTTACAGCAGACTCTTTATTGCAAAGTTGTCAGAAAAGTCAGCACTCGAGAACGAGGCGGAGCTGGTCAAGCTGGATCCGCGTGATTTTCTAGTATACACAGAGAACAACGAGGACAAGGTTTTGTGGGGGAATGCGGACTTGCTCTGATACGAGACCAACGCACCGGCCAGCGAGCTCAGCCGCCGGTGGGTAGACCAGTTGCTGAACGGCTCCGCGCCGCAGAGCATGCTAGGCCTCGGCATGTTTGTGACTTTAGTGGCCAGCTCCCAAAATTTAGTTGCCCACGACTCATTCGACGCTGCGCTGGGTGTGCTCGAACAAGAATTGAATTCTGCCAAGCAAAAACTTGGCTTGGATACGGGAATATTGCTGAGCAATTCCATAGCCCTGGTCGCGAATCTGCGGTTCCAAAGGCAGGGACACTTTAGGACCTTCCTGTCGGCCCTGGCGGACTCCGCGGGGCTGAGTGTACCACTTCGCGGAGTTCACCAAGATCCTTGGAGCGGGATTACTGACAACAAACCTGGAGATCCTGGCTCTGCGATTTTTACGCAGATGCATGACTGGGAGGCCCCACCGACCCTTTCGGCGGAGCAGTACATAAATTTGCTTAAGAGATTGCTCACATGCAAGCGTTGCAATAAGCACTCTCGGACTAGCTTAGAAGAGGCGCTGGAATATGTAGATGACCTTGCCAAAGGGCACCTGGTGCATCCTGAAACTGACGGAGGTAGCGCCTCGCTACAGCTGCTGTGCACACACTTGACCAAAGCCGAACACAAACAGTACCTGCAACGCGGCGTGGTATGTTGGAAAGAAGATGACAAGGACAAAGGAGCGGCTCGTTCTTGCATTGTCGCGTTTGGTGAACAATATCTGAGCTCATCTCCTGCAGATGCCAGAAAAGCTCACGAAGGGTTTGCCGGCGGGAAAGGGCGGCGCTGAGTGTATTGTAGGATGCGCATTGCGCAATCCAGGCATCAGCCTTAGACCATTGCATGCGCCCGTCCTCTGTTTGGACGGATATCAACGGGGAGCAGGAGCTGTCTACGCCCACGGTACGGTACACGGTACATCGGTACACGGTACGGTACACGTACACGGTACACGGTACACGGTACACGGTACACGGTACACGGTACACGACGGTAACTAACAGTACACGGTACACGGTACACACGGTACACGGTAGGTACACGGTACACGGTACACGGTACTACACGGTACACGGTACACGGTACGGTACACGGTACACGGTACACGGTACGTACACGGTACACGGTACACGGAGGTACACGGTACACGGTACACGGTACACGGTACGGTACACGGTACGGTACACGGTACACGGTACACGGTACGGAACGGTACACGGTACGGTACACGGTACACGGTACACGGTCGGTACACGGTACACGGTACACGGTACACGGTACGGTACACGGTACACGGTACACGGTACACGGTACGGTACACGGTACACGGTACGGTACACGGTACACGGTACACGGTACGGTACACGGTACACGTACACGGTACGTACACGGTACACGGTACACGTACACGGTACACGGTTACACGGTACACGGTACACGGTACACGGTACGGTACACGGTACACGGTACACGGTACACGTACACGTACCGGTACACGGTACGGTACACGGTACACGGTACACGGTACGGTACACGGTACACGGTACACGGTACGGTACACACGGTACACGGTACACGGTACGGTACACGGTACACGGTACACGGTACGGTACACGGTACACGTAACACGGTACGGTACACGGTAACGTTACACGGTACGGT
>WBZZ01002047.1:27500-52500 GCA_019918135.1 Paulinella micropora
CGAGAAATGACTCTAAAATACCCCCGACCTTCACACTGCCAGAGTCAAAAAATTAAACTGGCGTCAATCACGCATAAATCCTTTGAAAAGAACAACGCGTTGAGGGAACAGACAAGAATGGGAAACGACCACTCTACCTCGCAACTGCGTCACGACGCCATTAAAAGTGTGACCTCTCTGTCCTCGCGATTGGCAAGGTTTTTTTCCCCCTCTTTCTTTCGCCTTTTGTTTCACGTACGTGAGAGCGCATAATTTCGGCGGTAATTGATGCATTAGAGTCGACGAGCGGAGCAAGTTTGAACATACAGGAAAACTAATGCAAACCGTGTGTTTTTCTGTTTTTTGTGCCCTATTACTTTCAGGGCTTATGTCGCAGAAAGCACACACGTTGAGGTGTCTGCTGTAGAGTCAAGAAGTATCAGGGACCAGTACCTGCGGGTATCTTTCTTTCTTCTGTTTTCTTTCTTCTGTTTTCTTTCCTCCCTCTCCGTTTCTTTCCTTTTCTTTCATTTCGTTTCCTTTTCCTTTCCTTTCCGTTCCTTTCCTTTCCTTTCCTTTCCTTATTATTTATTTGCTGTTGACTGTGCAGATCGTTCGCACGGTGGATTACAAGGCGGGTATTATGGATATGGCCAGGTACTTACGTATACATGTATTTGATGCATGTACGTATGTATGTATGTATGTGTGTATGTATGTATGTATGTACAAATATATGTATGTATGTATGTATGTATGTAATGTATGTGTGTGTATGTATGTACGTATGTATGTAATGCATGCATGCATGTATGTATGTACATGTGTATGTTTTATGTTTTGAAGACATGTATGTATATGTATGGTTATATAGGATTATTCACCGCAACTTGTCGCAAGACTCAGGCTTCTCTCCCTTACCTTCCAACGTAAGAAGATCTCTCTCTCTCTCATTTATTTGTATCTATGTACATATACCTATGTTTTGTACTGTGTATGTTCTGCAGGCAACTATCACCGTCAAATACCGCGGAGAGACACAACACCTCACCGAATCCGTCTTTACCATCGGCAGGTCAACAAACAACACATACACAACGATAACAGGACAAACAAACAACACAAACACAACGACAACACATGACATGTACACATGCATATTTACAAACGCACACATATTTACGCACACATACACACTCGGACTAGGATCACACACACACACACACACACACACAGGTTGTCTGCCAACGATGTACGAGTACACAACAAGGAAGGACACCGCTCTCTGTCCCGTGTGCACTGCGTATGCATCGTGCTACTAGACCCCACAGGTAGATCAACATTTTTTTTCTTTTTTTCTTCCATTTTTATTGAATTCATTTCAATTTGTTTCTTGCTTTGACTGTTCTAATCTAATCTGATCCGGTGTCGTTCTCACGTCTTTCATGGTCGGCGCACAAACACATGCCCTCACATACACATACAAAAAACAGACATACACAGATTTCACATACATACACACAGGTTCACCCCGCCTGTTCGGGATCGACTTCTGGTCCTTGTGGGGTACAAGTTTGCTCAATTGGGACAGCGGACAGGTGATCGACAGCGCGCATGCCTCTACAACAAGGCGGAACATCCTGGTTGCCGATTTGTCCGACAAGGGCGCACGGATCAGCATTGCTCCAGGTAACGTGATAATCACCATTATTCTATCATCTGTATGTATGTAATGTATGTATGTATGTATGTATGTATGCACGTATGTATGTAATGTATGTATATATATATATGTATACATTGTCATTCATGTGCGTGATGTATATTTAGGCTGCGAGGAGTCTTCGGATGTGTTTATTTCGCTCGCATCCGACGTGATAATCACCATTATTCTATCATCTGTATGTATGTAATGTATGTATGTATGTATGCACGTATGTATGTAATGTATGTATATATGTATGTATACATTGTCATTCATGTGCGTGATGTATATTTAGGCTGCGAGGAGTCTTCGGATGTGTTTATTTCGCTCGCATCCGACGATCTGGGCCTTGTCAAGCGCGCAGTGGCGACCACAGAGACCACCACATCGACTACGTCTGATGATGCCCAGTCAAGGACGACTACTTCTGATGATGCCCAGTCAAGGACGACGAGTCAGTCTGCTGCCCCAGTGATTTGGCGAATGGCGGAAGATAAGAAAACATGCAGAAAGAACAGGAGCCAGGCCTTAGACGACAAACTCCGCAACCATGTCGAGGTAGAGAGAGAGAGAGATGCAGACGGGAGACTGAGCTTTTTTCGGTGTGTTTGTGTGTGTGTGTGTTGTCTTATGCGTGTGTATATCTGCGTGGTTGGGCTGTAGGATGCGTGGGCTGCCTCGCGGTGGCGTGGAGTGTTGGTGAGCACAGAAAGACCACGCCTACAGCGCGTCTCGCCTGCAAGTCCGGTGGACATTTTGTTCGCAACGCATGAGATGGGCCCGCTAGCGCAGGAGAACCAACGGCCCGAACAGTGCAACATCACTAGCCCAGACTCTGAGCTGCAGCGCGAGCCACTACAGACTGGGGCCAGGTCCACTGGATCCCGCCGCGCCCGCCTGGGTCGCTGGGCTGCAGCAAAGTGCAAAGCATACCTGACTGTTCTCCGGCCGGCCCGAGGGTCGCGCCGGGTCGCGCCGCGCCACCAGCAAGCAGACAAAACTGGTTGTGCAGGTCGCGCGAACGGCCGGCCCGTCGCCGCGTGATAACTGCTCCAGCAAGTCATCGGACAAATCCTGCCATTTGTTCGGCTTCCAGGCAGCCAGGCCGGCCCGGCCATGCCAGCTTGACTGGAACATTTTTTTGAGAGCACCATCTTGAAAACCATTACAGGGGACGATTCGATCGTACTTTTCAGCGAACCCCGAGAGATTGTGCACATGTCTCACGTGCTTTTTCCTACGTTTTTGGCAAATATTTTTTGCAGTGCTATAGCGCAGTATCATACGAAAGCCGCGCACACTCATTTGTACCTTAGTTTTTCTTCCAAGCAACCAAAGCGTGTATATACAAATCCCACTCGTCTATATGTTTACTTAGAAAGTGATATAGTTGGACGAAATCGTATTTTGTGTTTTTGGCTACACATCTTTTTCTCTGTGCGATCGTCGCATTTGATTTCACTCAAGTATTACTATTTCATTATCTTTACCTATTTTTTGTTTATTTGTTTGTGTTGTTTAGCTCATCTTGTCTGAGCAGTGTTGTTTATAGGCATATTAATAGTAGTTCTGTGTTTCATAGTTCAGTCAGTAAGCGTGTCTACAGGTAAACATTAGAATGATGATTAACTTTCACAACGAGTCCGTTCATGACCATCTGACGCCTGATCGTCGTGATACTGCTTCTTTCTAGACTTGTTATTTTCGCTTACTAAAATTAGACAATAAAATTCATTTGTTGTCACTGTGGAATCCGAATCACTGAAAATCAGTTGATTTTACTAATAATGTTAATATCGCATAGCTCAGTTCAATTTAGTACTCCATGTGTTTCGTTATATGGCTGCTGGACTGAGTTAAGAGGATATTTAATATGTATTAATACTATCAATAATGATTCATAATTTTCAACTATATATCTGACAGGAGGCTTGGACAATTGAGATAGGTCCTTAGCGTTCTTAGGGGGTCAAGTTATAGACTAAGTAAATCATATTATGCTGTATTATTAACTTCAACTTATGATAAGTGACTCTGACTGGCGACATTGATAGTATTGACTAATCATCTATTGTTCACTCCAGTAAGTGGCAAAACTAGGTAAGTTGAACGGTCACGGTGACTTCATCTGAATTTTTATCTCATCGTTCTTCAATGACGATAAGTGTAATGCCCCCAACGATAGCTCGTAAAAAGTCGGTAATACAACCAAACACAGTCCTCAAGAGATGAGAATGATGTCTCCGGCCGTTATATTAGCTCAGTGCCAGGAAGCCAAAAAGGAAAACGGCAACCGCTGAGACCAGGAATAAAATAGCATCAGGTCCAATCCGTACAAATAATACTGAAAAACAAGCTGGTGTCGGCCGGCCCGTACATTACATAGTGGCATCAAGTGTTGTCCGGCTTGTCGTTATTTGACTCTTATGCTTGGTCTGCCCCTCTACAGTTGAGGTACGACTAAGTGTCAGAGTAGCCGCGGCTGTTCCGGTTACATCTGGAGCCACTAACAAAAATTGAACGGGGTTTTGCTTTTGCTTTTCGTGAGGTTCACGAAAAGCTCAAGTTCTCACGTTTTTCTTGCCTTGTTTTTCTTGAGGTTTTGACACCTCGGAATTTCCGACAGAAAAGGGTGTTGACCTTTTTCAAGTTTTGCTTTAGACAGTTGAGCTCTCCTTAGGGGGAGAGTGATAGAAACAGATTGTGTGTGAGGTGTAGGAGCACGCACATTTGTTTTGTATTCGGTTGGAGGAAACAGGTGTCACCAGCATAACTCATAAGCTATGTGTGGAGCAGTTGTGTGTGTGTGCTGTGTGTGTCATTTGTTGCTTTCTCACATCTCTCTTCTCTTTCTCATTTCGATATGTTACCACGTGAGAATAGGAGGAGGATGTTGACAGCAAGCAGCCCTTATTCTACACCAGCGTATACTAGGGGGGGTGGGTCTTTGGTACCTTCCTCTCTTGGTACACGTTTTATGGGGGCAGGAGCCCTCACAGCGTCGAGTTCGTCGACAACAGGGGGAACACCTCCCTCTTTGCACTTCATCTCTGCTCGTCTGGAAGACGATTTGAAGACGATGTGGCAGTTTCTTCTCACAGGTGATAGTTGGGCGGACCAGTTACCGTCCACAAAGGCATTGCAGACGGTCAGACAATGCATTAATGCTATCTCGCCTGGTTCGACGAGGAACGTGTGGGACACACTTGTGATCGGACGCACCACAGTGGCCAATGTTATGGTGGCAGCAGAGATGGTGGTTCAGATTGCAGAAGCTGTGGGCATGGGGACCCACTACTGGACGCCTGAGAGGCTGGATGCGTCCAGATTGATGGCATCAACGGAGGGAATGGTCGATCTCAATATAGCGAGGTTGGGACAAGTCCAAGCTGAAGCCTGGGGCACCACTGCCATGGCTGGAGACCTTTCTCGTGACTTTGTCAAACGTCACGGACAGCCTGTGTACGACTTGGTTGGCTGTTGGCCGTCTTGGGATGTCTTGGATCAAGGGCATCCAAGATGGACTGAAGTGCAAAAGTTTGCTCAGTTTCACAGTCAGGTTTGGGCCAGAGTGTCACCCACTGTGCACGCAATGGGCAACTTTATTTTTCGGCCCAAGAGTGGTGTTGGGGCTAAAGTGCTCTCAATAGACGACGTGTTCACGCCCATTTTCGACGCAATGGATGGCTTCTGGGACAAGGCAGTCTCAGGGACAAAGCCCACTTGGGCTACAGCGGGATCGTCTGAAAATCTCGTCACGTTGGAACGATTGCTGGTAGTGGATGCCATCGTTTATATGGCCAAAGCTTTTTATCATTTTGCTGTGGCTTGGGATGGCCAGGCAGAACGACGAAAGCTTGCGGTTTCGTCATGGAACCGTAAGATGGAAAAGAACGACGAGGAACGACGTCGTACTATTGAACGTCACCGGAAGGATGTGGACCGCCTTCTGGGTGACCAGAAGGCTTTTGCTCTGGACAATCAGAAGGTTGCAATTCCTAGGCATATCTCTGAGCTTCGTATGTGTGTGACAGAGGTACGTCGGGTCTGTCGTTCAGCTAACATTTATAGGCCTGAGGATGTGGCCATAGTGGCTGATAGGTTCTTTCGTTGTCAGTCATCGGTGGACAACGAATGGCTTATGCAAAGCGAGGTGTGGGCAGCTTTTTGGGGAAAGCTGCAGTCTACTCGGTTCGACGCCATGTGTGTCGATAGTATTGGTCTGATGCTCGCAGAGAAGATGGGCTACCATGTTTTTGCCTCTATGTCACAGGAGGTCAGTCAGCTGCAGGCGGAGGTCAAGTGGATGGTGAATAAGAAGCCTGTACTCCACTACATGTTCCAGAGGATAATGGACATGGTGATTATGCTCACACCTGCAGAAGCCTTCAAATTGACGGCTGTGGCATTGTTCGATCTGAACAATCAAGTCTTTATTAAGATGGCGAAAGAGATTCAGACGGACACAGAGGTATGGGAATACCTCCTCAAGGGTACTGGACAGTCTACCCCTGAGGCCAGTCCGGAGATATGGAACGTGGATGAAGACGTGTTGGGGAAAGTCATGCGTCGAGTCCAGAAAACCATCATCGATGAGTGGAAGTGGTCGGGTCCGAGGTCAGGGACTCCCACTCAAGGTAATCAGAACCAGGGGGGAGGGGATGGTGCGGGACCATTCGAGCCCGGGGATGAAGTTTATTGGGGCCAGGGGTACTCGCTCAGGGGACCTCAGTTCTATGGTCAGAGACCCCAAGGGGGCCCGGGGCAAGGTCGTCAACGGTTCCAGAGGTCATACTACAACCCCAGGGTGCATAGGCCGTTGTGCATGAAGAAGGCGGGAGCCTTGTGGCTCAAATCGGGAGCCATGTGCAAGAGCAATTGCCAGAATTTTCATCCTGAAGGCTGGGATGACTCGGTGCAGAAGGAAGTCTTGAGGAAGGTACGCTACGACTATCCAGTGGGTCGCTTCCATGGCTTGTTGAATACGAATAAGTATTCGCAGGAGCTCAAGAACCTTCAGGATCGTGATCGGAAGGCATACGATCAGAAGGGATGGACGGATCCTGGTGAGGCACCTTATTTGAAGGGTGAATGGGAAAAGTTTAGGGTATGGAACCCTCTCACTTCAGATGGCGGCGACGCACCGGCGTCTATGGGAAGAGATATCCCGGGCAGGCACGGGAATGAATCCGTGGACCCCTCATGGAATTTACGGGGGTCATCGGATGCGTCCTCAGCAAGGTCGGCTGCTAGTTCTTCGTCGAGCTCGTCGTCTAGTTCGAGCGATCGGTCGGATCGAGGGCACCTTGACAACCGACGTAGTCGTTCAAGGTCAAGAGATCGTCGTAGTGATCGTGAGGTCACTCATGTATCGGGCGGTCGTCATTACGACGAGAGGGATGAAGCCCGAGATCGACGAGGATACGATCGAGGAGGGCATGTTTGTGGCGGATACGACCGAGGACGACGCGATTCACGGAATCGAGATAGGTCACCGGAGCGGAGCCGAGATCGATCTCCACCGCGACGTCGGGGAGGGCGTTCAGATTCACGGGAACGTCCCAACTCAAATCGGAGCCCGCAGTGGGGCGGCAATCAGGGTAGTTCCCTTTTTCCTAATGCAAATGTGTATGGGGGGGGTGCGGGAACTGTTCCCTCATCGCATATGCAGCAGGCGGGAGCAGGTGCTTACTATGCGGGTCCAGCTCCGGGGCAGCAGTTACCAGTAGGCTACGGGCAGCCGATGCAGCAGCAGTTCTACCAAGGGCAGCCACAGCAGCAGGTGGTTGCTTATGGGGGACAGTCTTACATCCCTCCAGCACCAATCTTGCCTGCTCCTGGTATGCCGATGGGAGGCGGTCAGGGGACCGTCGGAGGGCAGATGCCTCCGCAGCAACAAGTATGGCGTTTGGTATAACGCTAGTGGACATGTTGGTGAATGTGCAGGGCAAAGCATTAATGCAAGTGCGGGGCCAGGGATCCCAGGAGGCAATCCCAGCGCCTGACTCGGAGGTCGGGAGGGAGAATAAGTCGGGTGAGTTGCCTGTCGGCCACGGAGGCGACATGGTTACTCATGACCTGCGATTTGATGATAGGACACGCGTGGTAACGCGGGGAGTCCAGGAAGCTACGGACGCGGTGGCCTTGGAAGGCCAGGATGGACAGAATGAGCAGGTTGAGGACCTTGATAGTCACAGGGACACTCTATGTCCGGTGATGAATAAAGGCACGGACCTTAATGTGGAGTTAGCGTCGGAGGCGCTTGATAGTAAATATTTTGGTGGTTATGAAGGACTTTCAGCGGACGGGTGTGGCCCGGGGAAAGCTGAATTGCCTTTATTATTCACTAAAATTTTTATTGAGGATGTACAGCAGGAATGCATTGTGGGCAATGATACAATGGCATCTCTGAATGTACTCGGGAAGGAATTTATTGAACTATGGAGCAGGGAACCATGGTTTAGACACGGGTTTCGGCCGTGTCGGTTGAGGATCAGAGTGGGAGGCATGACCGGGGTCTCAAGGTCAGTCATGCTTACGTTCCTTTTGAAAGACGGGAAGTCTTTCTCTCATCGGTTTTGGGTCGTCCCAGCCTTTGCTGGTGGTCTCCTGTTGGGGCTGCGGAACCTCAGACGAATGCACGCTCGGATTTATACGGATCTGAACGTGGTGCAGTACGGTGGATCCGAGGTGGCTCCGCGGTACGAGGTAGTACCGTATGAACCTTTACGGCGGGAAGGCCAATGTGCGGTAGCGCACGATTTGGATGTGAATGTCTCACCAGTCATGCGCGCTGACTGGGGGTGGACAAAGGTGGTGTCTGAGGGCACGGAGCCTTCGGTCACACCCCACATTCAGGAGCCTGTAACAGCCTCGTTCTTCCATGTATGCACAGTAGAGTCGGGGGACTCTGGGGAAGCAAGTGTGGTTGCTGACAATTCTGACGACAAGATACAGGAGACGGAATATGTCATGACCACAACCTTTGGCTGGGCCTACAGGGACCCCACGCGACGTGAGGGTCGTGAACGTGGACTGTAGGGATTCCGCAAAGGATGAGGCGGTAGTGGCCGCGATAGACGCGAGGTTGGAACACCTCTACGCAGCAAAAGCGGAATTGTTGCGGGATACGATTGCGGGCATGGAGGATGCCGGTGATCAGCATGTCTATATAGATGTGCATTCGACCACGACGTCTCATGTGGTTTGGAATGTTACCCAACATAAGCTGCCGGTCAAGCAGCCTAAGCCGATCGTAGAAGCCTTCTTGAAGAGTCACTGGGATGATAATTTGTTTTTCCCTAAAGGAGTCAAGGCCATTAAGGAGGTCTTGAAAAACAGGCTATCGGTGGATGATTTCACTATAGTCATCCCAGTGGGAACTCGGACGGAAATGTGGTGGCAGGATATAGAGGATCATCTTATTGATGACCCGGTCCCGATCCCACATAGAGGCCATAAGCTGGTCTTGGCTTTACGATTGGGGACGAAGGAGAAGGCGTTGGCTTATGGGGCCAAGTTAATGCAACGTGAGATGGCGGATGTGAGAAAGCAAGCCTTCTCTTGGATATCGGGTATATATCACCGCACGCATGCAATGCAATATGCCATTATCATAGATCATGTGGCACAGCTTGCCCAGTGGAGAGGCAAGGAGGAAACTAGGTACCATGGGACGATGGTACGTGAGGATGAGCGGCCTATTCCGATGGAGGATGTGGCGCAGTTATCACGTAAGGCCTCTCATAAGGAGATTGAGGAGGCTAGGATAGCCGCGGAAAAGGCTATTGCGGAGAAATATAGTACTTGGGAAGGTACTATGAAGGAGCGAGATGCCCTCAAGGGTATCTTGGAGAATAATATGGAGGTATTTGGGCCTCTTGAGGCGGGCTCTGTTCGGGGTTACGAGGCTAACTTTGGACGGAAGCTGGGTGAAGACGTGGTGGGTCACAGGAGACCGTCACGTATGAGCTATCACGAGGATCGGATGGCTCGGGAAATCACTCAGGAGCTTTTGGAGAAGGACATCATTGAGGCACGCTTATCGGAGGTGTCTTCACCTGTGCGTATGGCGCCCAAGCCGGATGGGTCCTTACGTATGTGTATCAATTACTATAGGATCAATAAGATTCTGAAGCAGATCGAGACACCGGTACCGGATCTCAGGAAGGGGATCAACCGGCTCAAGCATGCGAAGGTGTATACTACGCTTGATCTTAAGAGCGGGTTTTGGCAAATCCCTCTTAATGAGTCATGTCGGTATCTCACAGCGTTTATGGTTGGAATGACTACATACGTGTGGAAGGTATTACCGATGGGTCTTAAGTGCTCTCCGGGTCTATTTCAGCATGCTATGACTAAGATGCTGGGGAAGGAGTACGACGATGAGGCGACTGTGGTTCGTCTTGGGTCGACGGAGGATTATGCTTTCTGTTACATAGATGATATTATCATTTATTCAGAGAGTATGGAGAAACGTGGAACACGTGCAGGACGTCTTGCGACGTATAAGCGCGTTTGGATTGCGCTTGAATGCACAGAAATGTGACTTCGCACAAAGAAAGATACAGTACCTGGGATATGAGATCTCAGAGGGTCGGTGTGCGATTGCATATGAAAAGAGGAACTATGTAGCGTCTATGCCGATGCCAAAGACTCGGACGGACTTACATTCCTTTATATCGCTGGCTCAGTATTATGGTGAATTCATTCCGGGGTTTGCGGAAAGAGTAGCGGTGGTCAGGAAATTCCTGAAGCAAGGGGTCGGGGACGACCCATGGCCGGAGGAAGTCACGAGAGTGATAGCGGAGCTCAAGGATGAGATCGCTAAAGACCCAAGGCAGGGAGGTCGAGTTCTTATGTTACCTGACTGGAAGGAACAGTTCGTGCTCGACACTGACGCGTCTTCGTACGCGGTAGGAGCGGTGCTTCAACAGATGGACAAGTCCATTGGGCAGTTGCGGCCCGTTATGTTCATCAGCCGGCAGCTGATACCGGCGGAAAAGGAATACTGCACAAGGCAGCGGGAAGCACTCGCTATAGTGTGGGCTTTCCAGAGGTTGCGGGAATACCTGTGGGGTACTCCTAACATTTTGGTTAGAACGGACCATCATAACCTGCTATGGCTCATGTCTGGAGATCATACAGGTAGGTTGGCCAGGTGGCAGTTGGAATTGGCGGAGTATGACTTCACCATTCATTACATCAAGGGCAAAAGGAATGTTGTCCCTGATTTTTGTTCTCGGTATGAGGACAAGAGTGGACAGAAGGATAAGGCCGTTGATGATTTACAGCGACGTAATACGGTCAAGGAGGTGCGAATGGCACAGTTTGAATTTCGAACGCCGGGGGCGGTGTTCGCAATCATGGGTCATGATGTGGATCTACATGATTGGGAGGAACAGGGAGCGGAAGACACCAAGTTGCCATCGGGGCTTTGGTATCATCCATTCACGCATAATAACAATCAACGTGACACGCGCAGCGAGGAAGTGTCTGCGTTGGAAGCAGTCGAGGTAGCGGCACGAGACAAATGTGCATGCTGTTACTCGCCGATCGCGAGAGAGGCGTGTGAGGATATCCTATGGGCGGAAGCAAGGACCGCGGATAGGAAAGAGGGGAAGGATGTTATGGAAGGAAGGCAGGGTGCCTTTAACGCGGTCTTGTTACCGAAGGGCCCGATGTGCCTTAACTTGGAGGAAGAAAAAGTTAAGGAGGAACATCTTTTTCAGTTACCGGAGGCACATCCGGAAAAGGTTCGATTCCAGTTGGAAACTGACACGGCAGTCAGACTGGCGTCGGTGGAAACTTTTCGGACTTTCACAAAGGAAAGTACGGAGTATAAGGAGTTGAGAGAACATCTGCTCAATCCACAGGCAAGGCCCGAGGACATTGACATAAGGAAACTCAAGCGGTGCTTGGTACTAAAGGATGGACTCCTTTGGTATATGGGAAAAGATGGCGTATATACCAATGAGGAGGATCGATGGTTGTTATGGGTTCCGCAGGAACTCAGAACGTCTTTGTTAATTGCGGCGCATCATTGTCCTATGCAGAGCCACCCGGGGGTGGAAAGGATGACGTGGTCGTTAAGGAGACGTTTTTGGTGGAATAACCTGGGAGAACGGGTTAAGGAGTTTGTGAAGGGTTGTCCTCATTGTCAGATGGCTAAGTTGCCATATAGGCCGAAGATGGGGCTTAAGGGTGAATATGATATCACTCTGGATATTTTCGATACCTTGCATATCGATCATGTGGGTCCTTTTCCAGAGGCGGGAACGGAAAAATTCAAATATCTGTTAACGGTTATTGATCGAACTTCCAATTATGTCATTACTGTCCCTGTTACGGATGTGACAGCGGAAGTGACAGCGGCGGCGCTGATTGATCAGGTATTCGGCCGTATTGGGATACCGAGAAGGATTATTTCGGATAGAGGAACGAGTTTCGCGAATGAGGTTTCGCAAAGGATTGCCAAGTTCTTTGGGTTTGATTGGCAGTATGTGACTGCTTTTAACCCAATGGCGAATGGTAAGATTGAACGCGTTCACAGGACGTTGAAGGCAGCGTTGAAGACTTATTGTAAGAACAGCCAGCTTAACTGGGTATATGTGGTACCTATGTTCACGTTTGCTGTCAACAATTTAGCTTCGGCGTCGTTAGGCGGACACGCGCGGGGTGTCAGTCCGCATCAGGTGGTCTATAGACGGGCGTTAAACACGCCGACGGAACTGTTGTTTCCGCCTGATAAGTGGGAACCGTGTGAACTGTTAGGAGTTCGCTTACGAGCGATCGCGGAAGCACGGAGTGCGATTGAGAAGTGTCGGGAGACGCTGAGAGAGGTTCAGCGGGAACAGGAAATGGGCAAGTACTCTCATGTGGAGTACAAGGAAGGTGATACAGTGTTGCTGTATGTACCGACGGTACCGAAAGGGGTATCGATTAAGTTTTACAATAAGTGGCATGGGCCATTTAAGATAGTACGTCAGACGGGTGCGTACAATTACAAGATTGCACCTACGGGGGCATGTGGAAGGGAACAGATTGTTCATGTTCGTCGGTTGGCGAAGTTCAGTCCTTATTTGCTGGAGGACGAGAATGAGGAACAAGCGCTGAGGCGTATTGCACCAGCGTTTAGACAGCCGCCAGCATTGCATACGCGCAAGGAGCGTGAGGAGGCGTTGCGAAAGCAACAGAAGGAAGAAAAGGCTGAGGCCAGGAATGCTGGACAACAGGATCGTTCGGCTTCGGACGTCAAGGTAGACGTCAAAGATGGGAGGGAAATTCCGAAGTCATCGGAAATGTCGGATCGGAAAGGCACGGTATGGAAGAAACCGTGGATAGCCGGTAAGGAAGTGGCTAAGATCGACTGGCAGGTTGATAAGTTCTATCTATGTCGACCGCACGAGGATACGGTCATGGATAAGGACTTTGATTATTTCTTTTTAATGCAGGTTACGTATGTACAGCCTAGAACGCGGGTACGGGCTGCGTTGGGACTTGCTCCGACAATGCACTTTTGGAGGAGCAAGAGTGTTATTGATATGACGCGGGAAAGAATCTTTGCGCCAGTATTTCGAGACGGCAAAGATTTGGAGCAGTGGGATGCGTCCATCGAGAAGGACGATGAGGATTTTACACCATGGACGGTGCAAATGATGCCAAGGGTGGTGTTGGATATGCCGTTCGAGTTAACAGAGGAAAGGAGGATTCCGCTTCGTATTTGGGACGAAGTCCAAAGTGCGGGCATATCATTTTTGTTGATAGGTGCACCAAGATGTGAGAAAGAAGTGGCGGCGAAGAAGAGAAGGGCTAAAGAGACGCAGTCGGAAGCAGTAGAGCACAGGGGTCGAGGACGACCTCGGAAACAAGTCAAAACGTGAAGCTACGAAGTCTGATGTCGCTTACGGATCATTGGCTACTTGATTTTTCTACGGGAAAGGGGAGATCAAATCGGGGCATTTCTTTTAATGCCTGAGGTGAAAGAGCTAGGCTCGGGGGCACGAGTTCTCATGGGAGACTCGCACTGGACGTGGACCAATTATTTTTACTTATTCGACAGCCGGGATGCTTCATGTCATGTATCGGTCGGTCGAGGGCGCCTTCGAATGAGGAGTCAGTCTTCGGCGTGGGGGTCGACCGCTTACATCGGCTTCCCCCAAGGGGGCAAAGGGATTGTCGGCCGGCCCGTACATTACATAGTGGCATCAAGTGTTGTCCGGCTTGTCGTTATTTGACTCTTATGCTTGGTCTGCCCCTCTACAGTTGAGGTACGACTAAGTGTCAGAGTAGCTGTTCCGGTTACACTGGTGCACCTGTCCGCACCAGGAAAAGGTACTTTTTACCTGCTATCCGGGGGGTGATGCCTACAGTACCCCCTCCCGATTTTATGACGGAAAAAGCCTGGCATTTTCGTCATACACCTTCTGATTTCTTTCTGCAACTTGATAGTATGCGCTATAGAGTCATGCCACACAGCGCATCGACCCACGGATAGACGCTAAAAGACGATAAATATATCCTCATACGGCACGTCAAAGCGGATTCTCCAGCCATTCTTGTAGATTTTTGAACTCCTTCCCCTCAATCTCTTTTTTTTTTTTTTTCTTCTCGGCAGTATGTCAAGAATAAACGTACTATTAATAAAAAAAATACAAGCAACGTGGTGCTGTAGTACGATTCCCCCTTTGATCTCCTTCTTCTTCTTATCATTATCATTATTATTATTATTATTATTATTATTATTATTATTATTAATTGGACACCGTGATAGCCCAGTGGTCAAGTTCTACCATCTGGGCCCTGTCGCCAGTTCGATTCCCGTCGGTGCCACCAGTATTTTCATTGAACATACCGGTCTATTTCTGGACCAGTATTTTCATTGAACATACCGGCCCGTCTGGAAGTGTTGGAACTGCCCTTGCGGGGGTGTCATTAGAGCTTATCGTCAATTCTTCGTACTCCCCTCACGGGTGAGACGATGGAGGCGCATGTGCAGAAATGCATCAGCCATTGACAGAGAAGCACTATTATTATTTATTATTATTATTATTATTATTATTATTATTATTATTATTATTATTATTATTATTATTATTATTATTATTATTATTATTATTATTCACAGGGAGATCGTAAGTACATTGTCTTTTTTAATGACATACCCTTGTATAAGGCGGATATCCTATGATATAGTATTAGGGGGCCAGTCCTAATAGCTATATCCGAAGTCGAGGTGTGTACCCGACCCTGCGATATACCGACACAAGTAGAGATTGACCGTGCTCAGGTACGACAGTATACAATCTATCGTAAAAATAATTTAATGAAAGTTTCAGAGAACATTTCATTTTCGAGAAAATCATCCCAGGACTTGGAAAGGGTCATACCCGGGAACACCATCGCTCAATACACTAGCGATCCCCGTATACGGTGTAGTATCATCGTCGATCGACCTTTCGCACTCGTATGTTGCGATCGAATGCCAAGTTATATCACTGAGTCTTTTTAATATTCATATTGATAACTGATGATGCATGATCAAATCATGATACGCCGTGGGCAATCAACCAGTTTGTTTGAGGCGCATAAAGAAAAATAGTTTCCTTGTTACTGCCTTCGTCGTCTGGCGCGGATTTCTTTACCTGGGGGAGGACCACCAACAAAAGTCAGATCAAACTATGACTGTTCGAGAATGTCCCAGATCTTATTAGGGATTCCGCCCAACGATAATTCAAAAGGGATATCAAGCACTCCTCTTGGCAGTGTCTGAATGGTCCACGCAGTGTAATCTTTGTCTCTGGGAGTAATTGTATCATCCCATGTCTCGAGACTTTTTGCGTCTTTATATACTGGCAGATAATGTCTTGCCTTTGGATCTTCAACCGGGTCCATACTTCTCCAAAACTGGAGTATCGGTTGTACTACCTTTGCGGCTGATGATATTTTGAGTGTCCGTGTGACACGCATCTGTCGTGGGACCGCCACGACCCGCATCAAGTATAAGTCTGAGAGAGTGTCATCAGCGACATGTTGTTCCGCTGGTCTCATAAGATAGAAAGCATCTTTCACCCATGCGATGGTTGCTATCGCATCGCCTTCCTTCCATCGCTCATGGACAATCTCAACGTTGCCCGCGTTTGGGTCAGTGTCCGTCCCCTCCTCCTCCTGGTGGACGTCCTTTAATCCCATCGACCTCATCGCCTTCCTCGGTTGGTCGTTGATAAGATCATTCCGCGCTCTCCTTAGCTGCGCCTCTGTGATCTTCTCCTTCTTTCCGCTATGCTCTCGCGGAGACTTGGACTGAGTCCCCACCGCGCTTATACGGTCAGTCTTCTCCTTACTGTCCACCTCACTCTCCTCCTTCTCAGCTATCGGTTCCCGATAAGCATCGTCTTGGTCTATGCCAGCCTCCTTGTGGATGGGCGGCACCTCTTTGAAATCATCTTTCATCCGTTTTAACGCCTCCTCAACGGATTCATCTTCCAATAAGAATGGATCATACTTAATCAGCCTTCTTACATTCACAATTTGCACCTTCCCTCTACCCCTGATCTTGTAGTTCAGAGGTCCCGTCTGTTCCATAATCTGATAAGGTCCTTTCCAGTGAGTGAACAGCTTAGAGCTGACTCCTTTCGGGACCTGAGGATGGTACAACAGTACAATATCCCCAACCTGAAACTTGATCTGATCCAAGTGCGCTTGTCGCACCCCTTCAGCATCAGTCTTTCGGCGCTCCGCCTCTCTATGCGCCCTGACTATTTGTTCCGCCCCCATCTTCACTCTAAGTCTCATCCCAAACAACTCATCCGCATCCGCCCAAGTGTCTTTTGGGTGAAGGAGCAAAGTCGGGATATCAGGCTCACGCCCATATACTAACTGATATGGCGAGATTGAGCTCTTCGAACCTCCTAACGCCGTAGAGGGTAGACAGTTCATTGCAAACGCAAATGATGGTGCTGCCTCGACCCATGCTCTTTGATTCTCCTTCTTCGTGCAATACATCTTTAGCGAGGCTTTGAGGGGTCTGTGTACCCGCTCGATTTTCCCATTTGCTCGCGGGTTATAGGCAGTAACATATTGCCAGTTCATCCCGTAATACTTAGATAGTTTGTCGATGACCTCGTTATTAAAGTCCGAGCCTCGATCAGAACATATCTTTCTTGGTACTCCGATCTGTGAGATGATCCTATCGATCAGCGCCTCGGCCGTCGTCTTGCCGGTAACGTCTTTGACAGGGATGATCCACACATAGTTGGTGGCTCTGTCAATAGCCGTGAGGAGGTATTTGTAACCATCCTTCGATTCTGGGAAAGGTCCCACATGATCAATGTGTATAAACTCAAACATCCCCGCATGAAGAGGAAATTCGCCAATCAGGCCGAAATTTGCCTTCAGTGGTGTTTTGTTTATCTTGCACGGGATGCATGCATCAACCGCCTGATCTATCTCCTCCTTCATCTTCTTCCACCAGAATCGCCTCGCTACGAACATGTGAGTTCGTTGTCGACCCGGATGCGCCAAAAGTGGGCAATTGTGGGCTGCGACAAATATAAATCGTCTCAGACTCTCCGATACCCAAAGGGTCCATTTGTCCGGCTGTGACGCATAGCGACCGTGAAGGCCCTTGTACCACAGTAGACCCTCTCTCCATCCCATCTCCTTCATCTGATCTTTGATCGCTTTCGTCATTTTCAGCTCATCCGGGTTCTGATATAACTGTATGAGTTCCTTAAACTCCGGATCTTGAGCCTGTTGTTGCCTCCATGCGGTAGGCGAGGCTATATGGATAGTACCATCTTCTAGCCGTATCCCGATTCTTTCCGGGTCATCGTCTAGGTCACTTCTCCGCTCTTGAGGAGGCTCCGCATTCTCATATACCTCATAGGACCACTCAGCGTTCTCCTGGGTATGTAGCTCACAACATATCCCGTGATCCGGGCCTTGTGGACTGTACCGTAGACCTGTGCGGTCATATCGGACTCCACTCGCCATCTCCATCGCCTCAATGTGGCTGACCTCATACGCCTTGTCAGTGGACAAGTCTTCCATCTCCACCGTGGACACCAACGCCGATACTTCTGAGTTAAACTCTAGCCTAGAGAGGCTATCAGCGACCACATTTCGCTTTCCCGGTAGTTGGACCATTGTAAAATCGAAACAAGACAAAAACGCTTGCCACCGCGCCAGCCGTCCAGTCTGTTCATGATTCATCAACCATAACAGGTTATGATGATCAGTTCTGACAGTAAATTGAGGCCCTCCCCACAAATACTCTCTGAGCCTCTTGAGGGCCCACACCACCGCTAACGCCTCTCTTTGCCTTCTGCAATAGTTTCTCTCCGCCGCACACAACTTCCTACTAATAAACATGAGGTATGATCAATAATGCCGATGTACACATATCTATAACATACAGCACCATACCTGGGGAAAGATACGACCACTTACAAAAAGCAAACATTTAACTCTTTCTTACTCCGCGAATATGACACGAAGTTTATAGATGCTCTTAACGAGTTTAACATAAGTAACATAGAAGCGAGCGAGAATAGATACGAAAGAGATATCAAATATGTTGAAATAATATTCGTTCAAGAGAACGGCGGAGGATGCTATGAAGGAGTGAGAGAAAAAAAGGGAAAAGTTGAAGAGGGGAGGAAGATATCGCCACTAAGCAAAAACAATAATTGCTTATTTTTCCTGTGTAAGGATATACTAAATGTCCATCCGCTGAATAAGAAGAGATGTAATGATATTAGAAGCGAGTTTAAACTAGAACCTAATTCGCCCGTACCGTTTTCCATAGCAGTTGAAATCTTAAACAAATACATAAAAGAAGGTAAAACATACGAATTAACAAATGCGATAACAAAGGACGTCATACGACTAGTAATGATTGCGAAGAGGCAGACAAAATAATATTTCTAGAAAATAACCACTATTATGGACTAGAAAAACAGTTTAAAAAGAAATGTGAGGACTGCTTGCGAACATATGTTAATAAGCATACCTGCGACCTTAACAGAAAGCACTTTGTGGACATGATGTTAAAAAAGAATAACAAAAGAAGCTTGCTGACAGATTTCTATACGGAAGACAACATTAACAACGACATCATATTTCATTACGATTTGGAAACATGGAGAAATAAAGAAATAGCGGATGGTTATGATATCCACGACTGCTACATAGTCGGATACACTCAGGGCTGTGAAGGCGTTCAATACATAGCTGGAGAAGATTGTATAAGTAAATTCGAAGACCTACTAATGGGCGTAATTTCTTCTCCTCATCCTCTTGTTGTAATACAGCCCCAATCGCAAACTTAGATGCGTCTGTATCGACTACGAATTGTTTTGTAAAGTCGGGCATCGTTAACACCAGTCCTCCGTCTTTCGGGTTATAATAAATAAGATCTTTGAGCGCATGAAACGCTTGCAAAGCCTCTTCGCCCCACTTCTCAAAGTCTCCAAAATCTATCATTTTCTCCAACTTAGCCCGTGTTGCACCCCAATCGGGTATAAACTGGCTATAGTATTGCGCCATCGCAAGGAATGAGTGCAATTCAGTGCGGTTCTTTGGTATTGGTCGATTCATAATCTCCTCTCTCTTCTCTTTGGATATCGAGACTCGATTATGGGAGATCTCGTACCCTAAGTATGTCACACTCGTCTTGGCAAGTTGACACTTCTTTAGATTGCACCGATGCGCCTGAATATATCGGACAAATGATCGATATGCTCCTCCATTGTGTTAGAGTATACGATAATGTCATCGATATAGCAAAATGCATATTCTCCCGCCTTCTGTCCCCGCCTTCTCATAAAGCCTCCGTCAGACAAATCATCGTACTGACTGCTCGACATCTTCTGCATCGCCTTCTGGAAAAGTCCTGGGGCTTGCTTGAGGCCCATCGGAAGCACTTTCCATTGGTATATTTCCATACCCACCACAAACGCCGTCAGCCATCTGGACTTTTCCTCCAGTGGTATCTGCCAGAAGCCATTCTTAAGGTCAATGACCGAATAGAATTTTGCATTCCGCAGTACTCTCCTTCCTTCTTCTAATGTCGGGAGAGGATTTCTCTCTTCCTCCAGCACCTTGTTAACACGAGCATAGTTAACTGTCAGGCGCCATTCTCCTCCTGGCTTCGGCACTATTCTCGGTTGTGAGACTATTGGAGATGTTGATCTCTCAATAAAGTCCTCATTGAGCAGCTGTCTTGCTAGCTCCTCCGCTATCTTCGCCTCATGTATACTCAAATTCGCCCTTCGTGGTGCCGGTGACGGCTCCGCACCCGGTATTTTGTAAATAACCGCAGTGAAATCTTCAGGCTTGACACCACCTGCATGTGGAGGGTCAAAAATTTCCTTGTTCGCCTCTAATTTGGCTTTTAAAAGCTCCTTCTCCTTCTCCGTGCCTACTCCTTCTTCCAATATTTTCCGCGCCGCCTCTTGAAAATCTTCATCAGACATCTGCTTATGTTGCTTGAGGGGTTCTCTATCCTCCTCCAAGCCTAAGTCCTCTTCCGAGACATCATCTAGGCCCGTCTTTTCATACGTGACCGTGTCCGGCTCATCATTACCGAGCTCCACCAGCATGTCAATGAGTCTCGCGTATTGCAAAGGAGCTTTACGGGTGTAAAAACCATCAAAGCATGTGAATGCTTGCGGTATCAATTTCAACTTGTCGAGGTCTCTGAGCTTCCGCTTGTATGCACTGCTCTGCTCACGAGTTCCCATACGACAAGCCACCACTAGCTGTTGCTTGCGAGAGGGTACCGGTATAGGATGATCAATAAGCCGGTCCCTTATTTCCTGCGCCCATATCGCCTTCTCATTATATGGCAGGATAATATTATACGGCGTATTATTTTCGAATAAAGTCCGTAAGCATTTCTTCACTTCAGTTAGTGAACGCGGCCACGTCGGCTCGTCACCCCAGAAATCAGTAATAAAACTTTTAATAGTTTCTGGTGGAGTATCCGGGATTCGCCCCGTTCTCCTTGGTACAAACGCCTCCCTTTTTTCTTCTCCTACTTTCGCATGGAAACAGTATCCGTTAGTAATATGGACATCTGTTCCTACTCCTTCCGCGAATCTCGCCAACGACGGGCTTCTTTGTGCGACACATATAATCTCCTCCTTTCGCTTCTCGATTAAGTCATCAATAGACTTTTTGTCCCAATGGCATGTCGGAACTGTGACAGTGCACACTTGGGATTCGCAATTGTCGGTCCAGGACAGCTCATCCGGTCTTACGACATGGGGGTGAACGTACACCTCAAGTGCCTCATGTGCGATGGCCATCTTTTTGTGATCCGTCGCTAGACTCAGCTCATAAGCCTCATAAGAGTCAGTAGCATTGAAGGGATCAATATCGTTCTTTTCTCCTCTTTTTACTCCATATATCACTCGCCGTGCGGCGCAATCAATCACAGCCCCCATCGTAGCCAATTGGTCATACGATAGTAATATCGACCCGTGGTAACCGGGGACGACATAAAGGTCCATGCGGTATACTTGTGCGGATTTTAATTTAAAGGTCAGTGTGATGATTCCCGCGATGACCGTCCGGCTACCCACTCCCTTCAGAGTGCCAGTCGAATTTTTCATATTTCCGTCCACCCAGTCCCGGTATCGATTAAAAAACTTCCGGCCGACAATATTAATATTCGCCATCGTATCATTACCAACTTTTAATATTGTCTTCAATGTTTCACAATAAAGTTCCGTATAACACAGAGCATCGGGCCTGTGTATATTGGCTGCGAGAACAAGAACTTTACGTTCCAAATTTTGGAGTCTTGTCTCTAAGTTTTTCAACTCCTCCTTCTTCTCCTCCTGCTTCACCTCATTAACATTTTTATTATTTTGCGGTACTGGTGCGTTTACTATGTGAGCGACATTGTCTTGTGGTACTTGAGTACACACATTGTCTTTTTGCTCGCCACCCGCCGCGACCGTAGACATTGAGTCTGTTCGTGGTTGTTTGCTTGGCCGAGGCGATACGTCTGCCATTGGCCTCCTCGCCTCCTTCGCAAGTCTCGCCTTCCTATTTGCATCAGTTATCATTGGTAACCGTGATGTATGAACGGGTATGAGACTACCTTGGGGCCGCAGTCTCTGTGCACCCACATCTTTGTATTCAGATTGAGGAAGCGTTGGCCCATTCTGCACAACAGCATTAGAAAGCACTGTGACTTTAGAGTTAAACTTCACAGTCTTCTCCTTCCACTTTTCTTCCCCCTCCAGTCATTCCACCACCTCGAAACGATTACCTTGAGTAGTGTCCGGGTGGGATGACGTATGGGTCTCCGAGGCAGTGTTGTAGGCCTGAGCTCGACCGAAATTCGCGTTGGAGCTTGCCCATGAGCCTCCTCCTCCTCTTGGTGGGGGGGCTGGAGCTCGAACAGCTCTCCCTCCATAAGGGGTATATCCCCGACCTCCTCCTCTTCCTCTCTGAGGGGTTCCCTGCCACCTCGAGGCTCCTCTCCATGTTCCTCCTCCTCGTCCTCCTCCTGCTCCTCCTCCTCGTCCTCCTGCTCCTGCTCCTCCTCCTCGTCCTCTTTGAGAGGCCTTTAGGTTCTTTTGTCTCTCCCTTTCCTCCTTCTTCTCCTTCATCCTCTCCACATAGGCAATGATCGCCTGTCGTAACTCCTCATCATCACACATATTGGCGTACCAACCTCGTTCGCAGCGGCAATCTGAAGCATGTTGAAAAGGCCCGGTTCCTTGCCTTCCGTCCTGCTCAGAAAATTTGCCCTTGCTGTTGGGTTCTGCCTATCATGATTGAAAGAGCAATCTCTGTTCTCCATCTGTGCCTTACACTGCAAGCCCGCGAACCACCTCCAACATGCGGTCTTCAGGTCTGGCTCTCTCTGTCTCTTCCAACCGGCAACTCTGTTTGTGTACGTGGCTTGTGCGCCAACAGGTACACCGCCTGCCTGTGCCGTATGTGCCTCCGTAAGCGAGTCCATGTTTGAGCATGCACTCATCACTTCTTGAAACGGTGCTGACGGAGCAACGCTTTGAACAGTATTTTCGAACACGTGTGTCTCGAGGAAGTTCTTGGACTTCACTGAGCTAAACGTCGAGCATTGTTGTATGAGCTGAGTAAGCTTACTCGGGAGAAGAAATAGAGGATGATCGACTTGCGGCCATAGAATAGCCCATAGGAGGAAACTACCTCCGTAAGGGTCGCCGCCAAGCCAACAGCACTCCTCAAACTCATCGCCACTGTCTCAAAGATTTCAAATCCTATGAGAGTACCAGTGCAGAGATGCTGGTATCCATGAGATTGAAAATATGAAATGAGTGTGGCCACCGCCAGTTCACACTGAGAGTCTAGGCCTGTTGCATTGTTTCTCTTAATCTCCTCCTTCTTTCTCAAAAACTTGTACTGTGTCAGATCGAATCCCTCCGAGACTAGAGATTGGTCAAAAACAGTAACAAGGGCCTCGTATTTCTGCGTTTCGCAAAAGCCTTCATGAAGGCATTGATCTCTTTGAGCTTGCTCAAAAGCGAAGCATCAGAGTCTTTGTCTGAGCTCGTCTTGGCATATAGCATGAGACTTGCCACTCCTCCTTTCTTCCCCTTGAAGGCATTTATGATATTTTGTCTGTCCTTCTTCTCCGTGTTTGTGACCACCACCGTAGTTGAGCCCGGGGTTGTAGGGGCTGGTGGGGCAGGAGCTGGTGGGGGAAAATATGTCGGAGGGTGTGTCTTTGCACCACTCACTTTTGCTTTCATTCTTTCCAGTCTCATCGTCTTCTCGAACTCCGCCTTCTCTTTCGCCTTCTTCTTCTCAGATATCACCAGCTTTTGAGCGTGAGTGATAAAGGCCACCAATTCAGAAGCAGATCTGAGAAAATTATATTTCTCCACATATTGGTCAACACCTGCTTTGTTGGCGACCGGTGGTGCGTTACTAAGTGATTTAAGGACAGAGTGATCCTTGGTAGGAATCCATCTCTTCCATGCCTTATTATGCAGTAACGCACCCATCAACAGTCTGATCTTGATCAGAACTCTGTCGGTCTTCTCTAACTCATCTCCTGCTGCCTTAATGATTTTTTCCATCTCTGCCTTCCCCTCCTCCAAGGCCTTCATTTCCATCGTAAAAATATGAAATATGCCACTCGAGTTTTTCGAACCCAGATTGGTCTTCATTTTTGTTACATCGACTGCCTCCTGACCAGTCGCGAGGAATCTGGCTATTGCTCTTGGGTGTGTGTACTGGAGGTAACCCTCACATCGTGGGCCGTATAAACGTTCCCAAATCAGGGTTTGAGTGTACACCCCAAAGATAGCATCGAGTAATTCAAGGTGGGTGTGTGAGTCCCCAAACTTGATATGCTGTATCTTCTTTCTCTCTTCTTGATCAGAGACCAGTTTGCCGAGGAGCCGTGCTGTGTTTGATAATGGGATATAGACATCCCTTTTAGCACGACTTTTCTCTTTTCTTTGATCCTGAGGGATCCACACATAGGTATCCTTCCCTACCCCCATCCTGTTATCGAACTCTTCTTTAGTGAGGTCATAGTGGTCTTGCACCCACTGTTGTTCCTCCACTGTGATCTCCTCTCCATCACTATGAATCAAGTCGATCATTTTTCGTCCTCCTCCTGGGATGGGATTACCATATGCTCCTCCTCCTCCCGTCTCTTCTTGTTCAAATCCTCCTTCATCTTCGTCTCCTCCATATCTTCCTTTATCATCCCAGCCCTCTTCTACTCCTCCCCCTACTCCTTCATGTCCTCCTCCTCCTCCTCCTCCTCCTCCTCCTCCTCCTTCATTCAGTCCTCTTCCTCCTTATCCTCCTGCTTCTTCTTCTTCTCTTCTTTGTTCTGCCTCCGAGAATTCACTCACTTCGGCGGTCTCTGTCGACATGATGTCGTAGTAGTAATTAACAGGAGGACAGTATCAGCTCCTATGTCTGGTTTTTGTTCGTTTGTGTTCTGTTCCTCCTTCAGTCGATTGACTAGTGAAGAGAGAAACTAATAGAGAGGGTAGAGTGAGATTCCCTGTCCTCTATGAAACACGGTTTGTATGTTTGTTTTTGTTTGAGAAAAATAGTCTTTGAGACTTTCTCCGATTTCTTGTTCTCCTTACTCAGATTACTTTCCCCTCCTTCTTTTCTATATTGTATCTAGTATGAGGCACTTGGACCTACACACAGATAGTAATAGAGAAGCTAGAAAAGCTCTCCTTGAGAAGTCGACAGTCGGTCGGATAGGTTCTCAGACCTACCTTGAGAAAACGATCAAAGAGTTGCAAAAATACTCTGACGTATGTGTGAGATAATGCAAATAAA
>WBZZ01002047.1:60000-80000 GCA_019918135.1 Paulinella micropora
CTTTCTAAATGTGCATAGTTGGTTGATTTTTGGAAAACCTTCGTCGGTTTTTACAAGAGTTGGACACTTTTTCTATATGTCCAGTGTTGGTTTTACACATTTTAACGGCTTGTTTTATACTTTGCGGATAGACAGCCATTTATACATAAATGACCATAGGGGGGAAGGGGGGGGCGGGTTTCAACGAAGTTGAAACGGGGGGGTTGGGGGGAGAGGTTAAACGAGTAGTTTCGTGGCGGGTTTCAATGCGGTAAAGAGTAAGACGAATTAAGGTAGAATAAGTCCTCCAAGGTGTCCTTTTTTTTTTAGGAGGGTGCTTAAAATTTGGGTGAGGTACTTTTTTTTTTTTCTAAAAAAGGGAAAAAAAGTCAACTTTTTTCTTAATAGTTAGCAAAGGAAGCGGCAAAAAATTAACTAGTAAAAAGTTTCAAAAGGAAGCGGATATTGACAGCATTGAAAGAGTGCTTAGCAGAGACCATAAGATAAAGGTAGGAGATCTGGATAAATATCGTGATGAATTGTTTACCAAACTTCATAATGACCTTTATGGAAAATTATCGCAACACCAACAACATTCATATCACGAGTATTCAACCGCGAAAATAATCAGTTCAATTCAAGACGAAGACCAAAAAAAAGAAGTAAGGACTAATATTGCCAAATTACAACAAGTGTATAAGCCATTGAAGGAAGGTAAACTTGAGGAGGCAGAGGCGGTAAGATTGGCCGATATATACAATAGAGCGGTAACTTCTTATGTTAACGGAAGGAAAGACGAAGGAAATTCCTTTTACGAGCAATTGAAACAAGTAAACCCCCCGCCAAGTAATCAACCACCACCACTTGAGCCACAGGCACAACCTAAGCCACAACTGCCACCTAGGCCACAACTGCCACCAAGAAACAACCTAAGCCACAACTGCCACCTAAGCCACAACCTAAGCAACCACCACCGCTAGACCCACCACCGCAACCGCAACCGAACCCGCCACCACCACCCGAAGGGGAGGATGAAGTAAAAGCACCAGAACCAGAAGAAAACACACAGACTGGAACTTATCTTAGTGGCACAAAAGCGGGACTTCCATTCGTTGAAAAAAGTGCTAATATTAATGACCCAGCATACAAGGAATATGCGGAAAGCAAAGACCCAGACCCAAGCACTACACCAAATCAATCAATGGTTGATTCTATGAGGGCGATTGATGAGTTGGTTGATAGACTTATCGGGAAAACACCAGCAGAACAACGGAGGGAATTGATTAATCTTGCCCGTTTTACTATGCAGTCCGACCAGAATGGAGGAATTGGAACAACTAAAACCAATATTCTAATCAAAGGAAATAAGGAGCGATCAGATCGTGTGCTTGATGCTCCTATGTATGAGTTGCACGATAACACCAGTTTGGAAACACTAACAATAACATGATGATAAATCGTTATAACAGGGCAGTTATTGTTAAGAGAGTGTCGGAGAAGGTAAGAATGCAGTCCGTTAAGGCTAGAATGATTAAGAACTTCAAAGCAGAAATTCCGCCACAAGTGCAAACTAGAGCAGAAAGAAAAGATTTTAAACCATTGATTAATCCCCCGTCTGACTATTCTTTTGGAAGCCCATACTCGCCATTCTTCAACAACTATGCACACCCGCCCATGCCTTATGGTGTTGAATATGATAATTATAGATACAATCAAAACTATTTTCTCAATGCTTAAGTATAATAATGAAACGAGGACTTAGACCAAATAGACTACCACGAAAAACACTTTTACGAACGGCACTTGAAGGCAGTAAGATTGATGAATTACACGAAAATGAATTTCAAGTCAGCCGTCCAGTCATAACGGAATTACCCAAAAAAGAACAAAAATTTAAAAAAGGTTTGAAAATTGAGGCAATAGAGTCCGAGCGGGATAGTGTCAAAGAGAAACCACTTCAAAGGGGAAACATCCTTCCGGGGATGTGGCTATTCATCATTTGTGGTGCTACGGGCAGTGGCAAGTCCGTTATGATCGCCAACCTGCTAGGTAATAAACACATGCTTAAGGGCTGGTGGGACGAGATTTATATGTTTTGTTTATCTCCTTCTAAGATGCTTACGGATGTTTTGAAATTGAAAGACGACCATATCATACGAGAGGACAAGCCAGAATTATTGCGACGAATATTTGACGAACAGAAAAGCAAAATAGAGGCGAAGGGATACGAAAAAGCACCAAAGATATTAATCATTTGTGATGATGTGGCACAATCCCGCAAGTTTCTTAAACACGAAGTATTACAAGAAATCGCTTTTGCTTCAACACATGACAAAGTATCCGTATGGATAACGACACAATCATACATGCAAATTCCCCGCCATGTAAGAATAAATGCCCATTATATTGCCATATTTTCGGGTGTGAAACGATCGGAGATTGAACGAATAAAAGCGGAGCATGAAAGTCAATATCTGACTGATAAAGAGATGGATGTGATTATTAGACATGCCACAGCGGAGCCTTATTCTTTTCTATTTATTAACAATAGAATAGCGGATAAGCGACAGGTATTCAGGAAGAAATTTGATATCATTTTACACTTAAAAACTTGAAGTAAGGCTAATTAGTTTTAAAAGCAATTTTTTTATATTTATTAATAATATAATATGAGCACTAGGTTATTTACGACAACTTACAACCAAGCAGTGAGTATTTACCGCCAACAGAATGGCATTAAAGGAATGTATACCATCAAGAAAGGCACACCAGAATATGAGGGAGTAATCCAAATACACAACAAAATCAAGTCTGGCGAAATTCCATCGCAACTTAAGCCAAGAGCACCAAGAAAAAAGAAAATACAAGCCTCTTCTAACCCCTCGCCCATTGAAACATCGGCACCGCCAGTTGATTTATCATTGAATAGAAAGACAGCAGAACTACTGCCAAATCCTATCACAAATACTACACTACCGCCAAGTGCCAAACCAGTGGAAATGACACCAGACGGAGAGTGGGATAAAATCGCGAGAGACTTGGATGAGCGAATGAGTAAATCGGCCTCATACAACAAACTAGTTAATATAATTAAATTTATGAAAGAGAATAATATCCCTTGTTAGTATATATACAAGAGGATGATTAGAAACACCCGCGCGGCGAACAAGTTATCTGGCGAATTCGTCAATAAACTAAACGAAGCAAACAGACAAACTAACGATGCAATGTAATTGAACCATTTTGAATTGTGGTCTGACAAAGGAGCACCATTAGTCAATCAAGACCTTACGGATTATTCTAATTTATACCCAGTGCGCGACTTATGACTTGCAGAGCATGTTGCCAGATGTCAGCGACAAAGGAACCACAGATGTTGTTGATTTAGATACTGCCGTGTCTAGTTTGAAATTTTTACAAAAAGCAGTGAAGAGTGCAACTTCCCGAGAGTATCAACTTGATAGCAGAGAAGGCCGTGATACCACCTTAGCCTCAATACAAGGTGATGTAAGAAAAATAAAAAATGTGTTTTTGCCCGATGAATAACTCAATTAATTAAATTTGCAAATAATTATTTTTTATCGCATAAATATAAGTCCGAGCCTTTACAATCATGAGTGAAACAAAAGACATGAAGAACACGGAGGAGTTGATGTCCCTCAACAACCTCAAGTATGAGTTGCCAGCAAATCTGGCGCTCACTGAGCAGGGGAGCATCTTTAAGAAGAACTTCTCCGATCAGCAGACTTATACCAGTTCGTCTGGGACTGAAATGATTTTTACACTACAGGCAAGCACTGATTTTGTTTATGGAAAGAATTGCTATTTATCTTTTGATATCAAGGCCGACGGATTGGTTACGACCGCGGGGAATAACTGCGGTATTGGTTTCCTAAATACGCCCGCTACCGCTATTTTTGAAAGATTTTTGTTGGAAAGTAAGGATGGAAGCGAACTTGAACGAATTGAAGATTTGAACAAGATGGTGCGAAATATTCTCCCGTGGCACTATCCTCTTGATTACCGCGGTCAGGCACAGATGGCGGGACAACGCGATTCTCTATCTGTTAGCAATGGCATTGGTGCTACTACTGATGTTCCTAACTTTTCCGTTAATACTCCAACTATCGTAGGCACTGGTAGTTATTTGAAAGTTTGTGTTCCTCTTCATTATTTCTCTGGAGTGTTTAATGAAGAAACTCTCATTCCTCCTTCTTTGATTAGTGGTATGAGACTTCGTTTGACATTTGCACCGCCTCAGGAAGCATTGTCTGTTATTGGCACCACTGACGGGAAGGCAGCGGCTGGGATTACTGGCGCTGCTTTGACTTTCACCATATCAAATCCAGTTGTTATGTTGGAGACATTCTCTCTTGCTCCCGCCGTGCAGAGAAATATTTTGGAACAGATGGGAAGCAAGGAAGGCCTTCCATACACTTATGAAACATATTACAACCAGAAGGCAAATCCGGGGACAACCGCTGAATTTAATCTTCAAGTGAATAAGGCAGTAGCACGTGCTCAGTGCTTGTATATCGTCACGCAAAATGTGCTCGCTGATAGTGTTGCTATTGATAACCTTGGAACTGCTCAAATGCCTTATAGGCAGTATCAGTACCGTATAGGGGATTGGTATGCTCCTCAACAGAAGATGGAAATTGGTGGAAGCACCGATAATCTGGCCGCCGTTCAACGGGGATGTGCTGAATTGTATATTAACAATCTCCAAGCAACTATGGGTATTCGTGATCCTTATATGACTTCCTCTGTTTCACTTGAAAACTTTCGCAAGTTTTATGGTGATTCCGATGTTGCCGCAACTGCCACCAATGGTGGTTTTGCTACCATTATTCAGACACTCAACCAATCGCCACACATTGGTGCATCTGGTCTCGCAGTTAATAACTCGCGAACTGCTGAGGTCACTCTTCGTTATGCTAATGATTACAAGGACACAAATAAGGCCATCACCGCTTGGTTGAAATACGTCAAAGTGGCGTCTATCTACCCGTCTCGCTGTGTTGTAAAACCATAAAAAATTAAAAATTAAAATATTATACATAATATAGCAATGTCTTTTACTATCTCCAACTTAGAAGACGAAAAGCGAACCCGCAAAAATTTCCTCCTTCGTGTCTCCTCAAGTGATAAAACAGAATCAAAATCCGCTTCTACTCACAATGGCCGTTTCGTTGTTGATCTCCCAGCAACTGGTCGTAATATTGACATAATCAGTGCTTATGTCGTTAAGAGTATCTCTATCCCAAATGTTTTCCCAAACATACCGAGTTATGCCAACACTCTCACATTGATTAAAACAACGGGATCTGCTACAAAAACGGCAATCGTAACAGCAAATCAATACACCATTGATACATTTATTACCGCCCTTCAATCCGCTGTTAATTCAGCAATTGCCCCAGACTCCGTAGTTATAACTTTGAACTCTGTTAATAAATTGAATTTCGCATTCACTGGTGATACGTATGCTTTTGATTACGATAATAGCACGATTAGCGACAAGATAGGACTAACTGCTGATATCTCGGCGGCGGCGAGTAGCACGATGCAGTCTATAGTCAATCTAATCGGTGAAACGGCCGTTTATGTCCATAGCCGTGCTTTAAATCAGTCTGGTTTAGTTGAAGCAAATGGTAATTTCTCCGTAGTCGGTAAATGTAATTTAGACAAGCCCTATGGAGTCCAGTGCTACTTTGAGAGTTCTAATGATGTTGCCGATTATGTGCCATTTAACACGACGAAAAGTTTAAGAACTATCGATATCGTTATTAGAAATGCGGGCGGTGAAGTGCTTGAATGTCCTTTGAACTTTGAGGTTTCAATTCTTCTCAAGGTGTATCATACTTAATCCTATCGGTTTATTTACTTTTGGACTATAATTTCCCTTATTATATATGATATTTTTGGACAATATAGATAAATTGTTTAAGTTGATAACGGCTGTCAACGAGTGCCGTTTGAAACAAAAAAAGATATAATCCCGTGCGGGACTAATATGGATCAGTTTTATCGGTATTTAAGGAAATACCATGCACCAATTGTTGAGGAAATGACAAAAAAAACAAATATTAACAATCTAGCAGTAGAGATAGAAAAAAAGTTTGAAAGCCTGTATTTTTGAAAGTGTGTATTTTTTTTTGTTTGAATCTGATCTTCAATCCAGTTCAATGAAGCGTAAATGCTCGCCGTTCCACCGCTTGTATTTTGTGCGGATATAGTAAATGTCTTACCTGACCCTATCTTAATATTATATTGAGACAAATCAATATATATGGATGACCCACCAGACAACACATATGTAAATATCACACTTCCACCCGTTCTTGTTGTCCCCGCCGTATCAACCTCTGCTAACGATGTGTTTGTATCGTAAGTTGAATAAGAAGGTGTTCCTCCTAATGTGGTATTAAGAATAATTCTCGCAATACATGTTTTAGTATCAGAATTGCTAATACACAAATTCTCAAAGTAGATTATGTTGTAATTCGTTTTGCTGTTGAATGTGGCGCGGTTTCTAATAGTAAATATGGCATTCTCAGTTGATCCTATACTCTTGACATGGTCATACGAATTAGTTATAGCAATAGTCCGATCAATAACCCCTTCAACCGCCAAAAACATACTCGCCGTTTTCATTACAACGGATGCCAGACTTGACGAATATGCCTTCGCATAAATAGCAAATGCCGCCTGATCTAATGATGGAGTGGTAGCAGTGCTCGCGTATTTAATCGCATGAATTACTTCCATTCGTCCAGTTCGCGGGTTTTCAATTTTAAATGTAATCTGACCGCTACCCAGATACTGAACAACTATTTCAAACACATTCAATTTAGTAAAATCAATCGCGGGGAAGTTTCCCGTATTATTACATTTATCAACATTCCACGCATATTGACTAACTACATTTTCTACGCTTCCCGCCGTTTTTACAACGGACATTCCCAAACTTGATTGTCTAAAACATAAATTGTCTGCTGGCGTGCCTATGCCAATATCGCAATTGAAAGCATCTGCCGCGAGGGTTGTTGGAAACAATGCGGAGAATCTAGCAACCAAACCCATACCACTTCTATATTTTGCTCTTTCAATAGTCGTAATCTGCGCGGTTGAATTACCAGAGGCCGATGTCGTTAAAACCGCCATTGAATTAGCAGTTGATACCACCCCGCCGTTTGTTTCTGTTTTGTCAAAGAAACGTGTATTAATACCATATGTAAATTCATTTTGTAATACTGGCGATAAAGTGGCCGTTCTCAATTCTCCGAAGGCCGTTGTTGGTAAAGCATCTTTAATATTATCTATTGATAAAGAAGATGATGACGATGGAGTGTTCGTGCTTTGACCAAAAAGGTTCATTCTATATCATAATATGTAAGTCTTTTTTTTTCAAAAATAGACTTTATAATATAAATCATGTCAATAATAATACAAGAATTGCCCGCGGATATCGTTGGCCACATAAGAACATTTGTTTATGCAGAAATGCCCCTGCCGAAATATACAGAAGAATTTTGTAATATATGCGGTTTGTCTCGCACATTCCGGTCGCATCCTCCGATTATAGCAGGCAATTTCTATGGTGTGGATAGTATTGAGTTTTTCACAATCTGCTCCATTAAATGCTACAGGCGGGAGTCTAATCTTAGACTAAAATATGGAGAGCCCCCATTGATTGTGGTTAAGTATTAGCCTTCTTTTTAATTCTAGCACTTCTTCTTAATGGTTGCTTCACTTCTTCTGGTTGCTTCACTTCTTCTGGTTGCTTCACTTCTTCTGGCTTTTCCTTCTTCTGCTTTACAAACTCATTGACAAGCACTGCTCCTATCCCACTTAATTGTCGTAGTTTAGTATTTGTTATTTGCCCCTCGTAATCGTTCCATATTTTTCCCAATAATTCAAGTTTATCTGCACGGCTCGCTCTCTTTCCTAATTGTGTATAACTGCTTTCTTCTTCTCCGTTTTCGCTAATATTATTTAAATTCAGATATAAATCTATCTTTCTTCTTAACTCTTCAAGTTCTGTTTTAATCCCTTCTGCTTTAATCTCCTCAGGATCGGCCACATTTACCCATGAATACGAAAAACTTGTCATCATATCGCCGTGCCCCAGCACATTGCTTACCCATGTGTTATAGTTCTCCAACTTTGGATTGGCAAAATTGGAATAAGATAAACTTGCATACAACTTTCTCAGCATTGAAGACCTTTGTTTATAATCCGCCAGCCACGGAAAGATTTTAATTATTCGTTTGTTCAATTCATTGTTCTTTTGTTTATCAAGCACCCCTTCTTTGTTAATGATAACCGCTCTTTTTTCTAAAATAGTTTCTAATTGAATTTACCTTTTCAATTACAAAAGCGGGAGTAAAAAGAATAACTGGCCTTTCTGTCCAATTCTTTTCTTGTCCCTCTCGCTTCTTCGCTAGATTATTCACTCTTAACCAACTCGGCTTATCGGGCACCAGTTCATATGTATTCTTATCAAATATCTCTACAGGGCGGGCACCAGTTGCTATCATTAATGCAAGCAGTTTCAAATACACATCATTGCTCATAATCATATCGTTCATTTTCGCCATCACATCCCGCACATCTATTTGTATTTTTTCTTCATTCTTTTGCTTCACATCTTTCTTGTATCCTTCTACGATTTCAATTCTTTCATCTTCGTTCAAATTGAAGTATTTATCTAGTTTAGACATTTCATAAACTTTTTCACTTTGATTTGGTTTAATTGCCTTCATTCTAACTTCAGATATTCGTTGTCGTCTTGATTGCAAATTCGGATATATTAAGACATACTTGGGGTAAATAACTTTTAATGCTTCAAGTGCTTCTTTCTCAGTTGTTTGATTACTAAATAACATAATTATGGCTTTATGAAAAACCATTGACGGCTTAGCATTAATTTCAAAAAAGTCAGACACAACATTATAAATTTTATGATCAGTGTCTGCTACTTTTAACTGCCTCACAAACTTTCTATCACTCTCACTCCACATTTACTGACCGGTATATATTAAACAAGTCTATATTTTTTCTAAGTAATAAATAATATCAAAAGAAAGAGATTTAATTAACGAATTTTCACGACCCAATTCACTTGGCCTGCCTCATGGTTTAATCGCGCCAAAGCAGTGAGGCTGTTGAAAATAATCAACTCCTCTCGCTCACCACTCCCCTTTGATACCAGAAAGAAATATTTGTATTTGGGTTCTTTGAAAGTGGTATCATACTTTGCCTTTGCATAAAGGCAATCGGGGTTTTCGTTGTGCGAGGATTTGCTCGCAAACAATTTAATAATTTTCGGGGCTTTGATAAAAGCCTTTGACATCTCAACGTATCGTCCCGTAGTGGTTAAAACCACTCGGGACAGGTTGCCGAAGTTCCTCCACGGACTGAGCGGAGCAACTTCTTTCCCTTCTGCTGGCGAAGGCGAAGGCGAAGAATATATATTAAACTTCGTTTAATATGATTCGTTTAATATGAAATTGTCGTCATTTTGACCAAATCTCTCTTAGTGTGCTTAGTTTGTAGTTTTTTTGTCAAAACGAAGGTGTGTTTTTGTGAAACATAGGTGTGTTTTCTGTCTTCATGTGTGTGTTTTATATGTTTCTAAGGCTTATTTTATGATATACGAGATGGACCTGTCTATTAGACATAAATGATCATAAAAAGAACATAAGAAAAAAAAAGAAAAAGCCAATAATTAAATATTTTTTCATATTGAGAAAAAATATAGATTTGTTTAACAATGTTAATATACAACTTGCGGGCACGAACGAAGTGAGTGAGTGAAAAAACAACGGGGCAGAATGTGGAACGAAAACGACAGAAAATTTATCAAACAATTGAACATAGCAGACACAGAAGAAAAAATATACGATGTCGTATCAAACTTTTTTACAAGTGATGCGAAGCAGTCAAAGGCCTTTCATAATGCTATTTTGTTATTGTTTAGTAAAACGACAACAGAGGACGAATTATTAAAAGCGATGCCAATCATTTATTCAAAGTATGCTATGCTATTATTTATCCGAATACAACTTCAAGGAGACAGAGATTAAGCGAAGTGAGAACAAAAGCAATAAAACCAAATCAAAGCAAGAAAGTTTATGAAATGAGTAAATTGGACAAATATTTCAATATCAATGAAGATGAGCGAATAGAAATTGTTGAGGGGTACAAAAAAGATGTCAAAGCAAAAAAACGAACAAAAAATACAGATAGATGTAAGGGAGGTAATGGCGAAAATGAATGAAATGATTTTGAGCAATGACCCTTATATGAAACTATTGGCTTTAATGTTAGCAATAGGGGCGCGACCCGTTGAGATATTTGATAAAAACACTTATGAATTAATACCCGACAAACAGAGTTGGTTGAGAGTGGATAATTTAGCAAAAAAGAGAGAGAGGCAAAAAAAGAATTGGACCGAGAGGCCAGTTGTTTTATTTACTCCTTCTTTTGTTATTGAACAAGTAAATTCAATAAGGAACAACTTCAAGAAAAAGAAAGCAATAATAATCAACGACGACTGACAACTAGCGAAAGACAAAAACAATGAACTAAAGAAACGAATAATAAAAGTATTTCCATGGTTGGCAGACTATAAACAAAGGTCTTCAATGTTGCGAAAATTATATGTGAGTTTGTCATATACGAATTTTGCTAATCCGAAAACAACAAATTTTAATACTTGGGTCTCTAATGTGTTGGGACATGGTGATATGCTTACGAGTTTTTCTTATAGTTGGGTGAATCATGTTGCGGACCCCCGTGAAATGATGGAAGAAGGAATAAAAACCGAGTTGGAAGAATTGAGACGGAAAATTGACTTATGTCTAAATGTCAAAGGGGCCGAAAATGAAAGTGAAAACGAGGACGACGACGGCAAATATAAACCCTTAGGGAAAAAAGCAAGCAGTGAGGATAAGTTTGAGTTATTAAACAAAATTTGGAATGACTACGGCGGAAAAATAACTAATACAACACTTAGAAAAATAAGCGGAATTGGGGCTGTTATTGTGAATGAGTTTGTAATGAGTAAAAAGGAAACCACGACGGAGGAAGCAAAGCAACACGAAGCAAAGCAACCCGAAGCAAAGCAAACTGAGAAAAAGAAAGAGGGTTATAAACTCATAGACGAAAACGGGGTAAGCCAACCAATAAGACGGAGTAGCCGATTGAAAAAAAAGAAAAGCATTGAATAAAATCAGTCAATAGTTTGCTATTGACATTTGTCTAAGAGACTAGATCTCTTTGAATAATGGGGTTTTTTGTTTTTTGTTTTGTTTCTTTTTTCTGATTAAAACTTTTAAAAATTAAATTAAATTTTTTGGTGTGTTGAAAAACACATAAATATTTTAGTGTGTTGAAAAACACACATTAGACTGCCAACGAAGACGAGGATACCTCCATTAGTGCGGGTGGGGGATTGCTGGGAGGAATTGCTTGGATAACTCTGTTTAAAGCATCGTCAAATAATACGCCACTCGTAATAAGTTGATAAACCCGTTTATATTGTTGCTCGTTGAAGCCCGCTATTTTCCTGTGTCCCCCCTGCTGTATCCATTGTTTAGACTTTTTGGTCTCCGTCGTAATTTGCTCCTGCTTGAGTTCCAAAATTCTAACGAAATCAATATCATCTGTAATTTCTTTTGCATCTCTCAATTTCTGCAGTAGGGCTTTAACCTCTTGCTCTTTTTTCGTTCTCGCTTTCTTCAAAGAAATAATTCGGTGAGACAAGGCTTTAATTTTCCCCTCGGTCTTGTCAAGTGAGGCCCTTATTTCATCAACATTATTGCTTAATTTTTTTCGTCGCTTAATTCGCCTTTCAACTTCGGCATCCGTCTCTGGGGCACTTCTTGAAACAATACTACGGCTGTCGCTCATGGTGGCTGGTCTTCTTTTTGCTTTGGACAAAAGGACAAAAGTGATCACCTTTGTCCAAAATTGGTTGCGCGGGTTTTGGCCCTTAATTGGTGTATCGGTCTGGACTAACGAAAAAAAAAATAGTTGCTAGGCTCACGAAAAAAAGTGGTGTGTGGGTTATGAAGGCTGTGGCGGTGTGAGTTCGTTTGTGATTTGTTGTTTTTTCTGTTAGTTGGTATCGTTCTCGTCGTTGTTCGTTGATTGCTTCTTTGTGTGTTTTGTGGTATTCCTTCTTTTTCTGTGATATTGCTTCTTTGTGTGTTTCGCTGTATTTTTTTACTTGTTGCTGTACTGCTTCTTTGTTTGCTACATAATATTCTTGTTTATGTTGTCTTATTGCTTCTTTGTTTGCTTCATAATATTTCTTGTGTCATTGCTGTGTTGCTTCTTTGTTTGCTTCATAATATTCCTTCCGTGTTCGTCCTGCTACGTATTTATTACAACAATTGATAGTATTGCGGATTGCTTCACCTTCATATTTGGCTAATTGTTCTTTATTATCGCACGGGCATTCACGGAGTAATTCAATGTAAGCATCTCCCGTGTGTAAGATTTCAAAAGAAGATACATAACGAATTTTCCCGTTTGTCCATCGTTTGAATTGGTCTCTATGTTGTCCAAGTCGTAAGGCTAATGTTTGTGTAGTTGCTCCAATATAAACCTTATCAGTGTGTGGAGACCTGAGGCTGTAGAGTTTCGCCTTATTGTAATCAATCGTAATCGCCTTTGGTTTTCGTGTATTCATTGTTTTATATTGTTTTATATTGTTGTGCTTAATATATAATTAAGGGTCTTATTCTTATTTTTCTTCTTCGTGTATGTGGTAATAATATTAATCGTTTGTTCAGTGGTTAGTCTCTCTTTTGGCATTATATACAATGATTTTAAAAGAATGTAGAAGTTAAGCGGGGGTTGGTGTGTGGAAAGTTAAGCGGGGCTATTATTGGGTATAAGTGGGAGGCGGGGGGTTAAATATTCTGCCCCCGTTGTTTCCCCTTATTTACACTAAGCCCTTTCCCATGACCCCCTTTTTATTTCCCCTTATTCACACTAAGCATTATTTTCCCTTTTTTCTTCTTACATTAAAAAGGGGTATCTTTTTCTACTTCTTATAGGAAAAAAGACTACATACCCCGAAATAAATACCAAGCATATTTAACCCTTAATTCGTTCATTTTCCACACTAAAAAAAGATACCCCCTCAAAATCTTGAATAAAATTAATAGTAAGAAGAATTTTTATATTTTGATTGCTCCACATAAAAATGTAAAATTTTCATCATATAAAAAAAAGATACCCCATTAAAAAAGATACCCCCTTATTTACACTAAGCATATTTAACCCTTAATTCGTTTATTTTTTACACTAAAAAAAGATACCCCAAAAAAAGATACCCCCAAACATAATCAAACATAATAAAAAAAGATACCCCAAAAAAAGATACCACAAAAAAAGATACCCCAAAAAAAGATACCCTAAAAAAAGATACCCCAAACATAATCAAACATAATAAAAAAAAAGATACCCCCACTTTAACAAACTTATTCATTCGCCTAAACACGGCCACCGGTTAATTTTCCTTAATTCTTCTTCTTTCTTAAACATTACATCTAATGTTTTATTCGGTCTCATTTCGTAATATAAAGCATGTTTATTTGTCGCAATCAATGAAACTCCCCATTCCGCTCGCATAGCGGTATTAATAAAATATAATGTGTCTCTAAGAAATGATTTGTTTGAAGGGTCGCTCATATGGTTCATAATCTTTTTTTGTTTCTTTGTGTCGGTCGTGTATAAAACTAATTCTTCTTCTTTTGCCATCCATTCCTGTTTTTTAATAGTTTCTTTTAATTCCTCTGTGCTTATCTGTTTTAAAATCCCATATGTTTTTTAACCCTAAACCGCTTATGACTTGTATAAGGTTTTTATGTTTGCTAAATTTCCTTTCGGTGTTTATTGTATTAAATGAATATTCGGAAATCCCGCATTGAATGGTGTTCCCGTCTCTGTCCGCCTTTGTTGCATTCTTCTCGTTTCGCTTTTTGTCTTGTCGTTCAACTGCTTTCAATCCTTCGCTTAATTTGTCTTCCACATCCTTATTATATGGTCTATAATTCCATATATATTGCCTTAATCTGTCGTCGTCAAATATCTTATAGAATAAATCGTTTTTCGGTTCGTCTGTGTTGTCCTTCAACATCTCCTTTTTATTTTTGCTTTTTTAAACTCCAACTCTTCGGCGGGTGTCCATTCCTTTTGCGTTTCTTTCTTCAAATTTTCGTATTCGTCGTCCGTAATGGTTCGGGCATTAAATACCGCGGTCGCATCCTCTTTTTTTATTATTGCTTCCGTTATTTTTGCCCTTTAATTGTCGGCTCGCTCGCATCTGGTGTGTCAAGGTCGCTTATTTCATAGTCGGCTATTATGAAATGATTTATTAAATTCTGTATCCATTGCCTCGCGTCTTTGTTCTGTTCTACTTTGTTTTTCGCTAATAGTTTTATATAATCGTTTGCCACTACATCCACGGCTCCATATCGGTTATAAGTCCAATCTGTCAAGGGGGCTATTTCTTCCCGCTTATGTATTATGTTAAGGCTCGCACTCAATTGCCTTAAATATTGAGTTTCGCTTTCTATGGTCGCTATGTTGTAATTTTTATAAAATAAGTATATGTCGTTTTCTATCGGGTGTCTTATTCTTCCCAACATCTGGAAGAAATCTCCGCTCATATTAGTTTTATTACAAGCCACGGCCACATTATTAAAAATTCCTTTATATGAATAATCTAAGCCTCCCGTAATTGCTGGACTATAAATGACTATATCATATTCCGCCCATTTCTTATATTCGTTGGCCATTGCTTCTTTTATTTCCTCCGTTTTGTTGGTCTCGCCCGTTATTAATAGCACCTTGTGCCCATCTCTCTTCAACATTTTCGCCAATGTTCTGAGCCGTCTTTTGCCGATATTCGCGGGGACTAATATTTTTTTGCCCTCCTTTCTTAATTTAATAATCTGTTCGTAAGCCTCGCCAATATTGCCCTCCTTAATATGAATGTGCCGTTTTGTCTTGCTCGGGGGCTCATTATTAATAAATAAGGTCTTTGCCCCGCGGAAAATCTTCCGCCTTATGTTTTGAAAAAATTCTATATCGTCGGCTTTTAGTGTGCCTGACATTAATATTATTTGGTCGGCCGTGCCTATTACATATTTAATCATCTCCCAATTATTCTTATTGTTTCGGGACTTCTTGAAAGTGTCGCTCGTTAAGTGCTTTATGAATTGGTCGGCCTCGTCAATGACTAATTTATTTATTGGCTCTCCGCTTATCGGTATTCTGTGGAAACTATCGGTCTGAATGGTTTGATTATTCTTTTTAATTTTTCCCTTCGGCTCGTCTCTGTAATCCACATTTAAGGGATATTTGTTTTTGTAGTCGCTCGCAAGTGTCCGACGATAACTACTTATGATTGATTTAAAGGGTTTTTTCTTTGCTAGTTCTAATATCGCGGTCGTGTAGTCCTCTTTATGTTTTTCTAATATTTCTTTTGCTAAGTGGTTATTTTTTAATTTTTCTACCCCTGCATATTTTTTAATGGCCGTTGGTGTCAATTTAGCCCCGCGTATCAAAGTGGATATTTCTCCACAATTTAAAATAAGGTCGGTAATCGCCTTAGAGTTTGCCGTCGTCTTGCCTGTGCCTAATCCGCTTTTAATTGCTATAATGTCATATGTCGGGGTCGGCTTGTATTGCTCTTCCATAAATTCTTTAATATCGCTACAAAAGGCCTCTTTCGTGTGTATTATGTCCGCCCCAATAATATTAAGTTTTTCTATAAGTTCCTGTTTTTCTCGTTGTTGGATTGCTTCGCGGTTCTCGTTGGCAGTTTTAATGATATATTTTGATTTTCTCCGCGTATGTTGTATTATTTCCAGCCGTTAAAGTGATATAAAGGGGGTTCTCGCCTTTAAGTTCGGCTTCCCCTTTTTGCTTCCAACACCCAGCAATTTTAGCCCCGCTTGGAAATTGTAATATAAAAAGTGTGTTGTCCGTTTCGTGTATTCGGTCGCAGAAATGGCACAAGGTCTGCATTAGTCTTTTTAATTTATATGTTTTCATTAGCCCTTCTTCGGTTTCCGTTTCGCTTATGTTCTTAATCGTGTGTTGGCTCGCCTCGTGTTCCAATACGGGCACCGCTCCAAGTAACTTATTAATATTAATGTCCAAGTTTTTCACCTCCGCGGGCCGTTTGTTGGTTACTCGGTCTATGTCGTGCTCGGCCGTGGTGATTAATAGTTGTTCATAAAAATCATTTGAAACCTCGCTTAAGTCCTTTGTTATAAGGCGGTCGCCCTAAATACCTTCAACGAATTCTAATTGACGATTATCTCCTTTTTTAACCGCATAAGGGGCCCTCATTCCGCTTGGAGTTCCGCTTTTATGATAAACTGTCAAATCGTAGCCCAACTCCTTATAGTCGGGCAATTCGGTTTTAATGATTTCTTTAATTTCCGTTGCATCGCCGTAAAGTTCCCCACTATTACACACGAAATGAAACGAATTGACATATTTCTCTTTTTTGTTTGAATACCCGCACCCACTACGGGCTATCATATCCTCGCCAAATAACTCAACGAAAGCCTCGCTGGCTCTTTGATAGTCGGAGACTTTGTTTAAGGCTTGGTCTTCCTCCATGTCGTATGTTTTGTCAATGTCGGCATATGGTTTCAAAAATAAGGCGGTTCCTAAACTTTCCATCGTGTGTGGATTTTCCTTTATGAAGTTTAATAAGTCGGGGGTCGCTACCTTTACGGCATACAATGAAGAAGCCTTCATTTCACGAAAGAAAACCCTATAACCACCTTCCGCACCATTGACATTTATTTTTTCGTCGGGGTTTTTTTCTTCCCCTTGATATACAGAGGCGGTCTCTCCCCGTCCAGCATCAGTCGCACCATCACCCATCTTTTTTTTTATATTCTTACAAAGATAAAAATTTGAAAAATAAATAATTATTATAAAGTATGTGTCATTAATTACTTAAATTGAAATACGGTTAATATTAATATTAAAGAAGATTAATTAATTAATTTTATTCTAAATAAATATATCCGATATAGTATAAGACAAAGGGGACAATGACAACAACAAACACAGAACCAAATAATATCACCGCTTCCGAGTGTGGCGGAGACAATAGCATAATTAAAAGACCCGTTGGCCGTCCCGTTGGTAGTCTCAAAGGAGACAGGGCCACACCACCACCACCAAAAAAAGAAATCATAAACGGACAGACTTATTATTTTTCCTTCGTCAAACACCAGACCAAGGAAGGCAAAACCCGATTTTATAAAATTAAGAAAGCATACACCCCCGCAACAGAAAGAAAACGGCGGGCAGTTTATGGCAATCCGAATTACACACAAAAAAAGAAGCAAAAGACACACACCATAAAAAAAGCGCTAAACGACAATATGAGTAAATTGACATTGGAAGATTTAGACACACTAGCCCGCATTTTTACAGAGTGCGACTTAACCCTCGTAAAAAACAATATAATAAGGCTACGTAAAGAAGACCTCACGACACCCGCCATAACAGCATATTAAGACGACACACAAAGAGATTATATATGAAATGGTTTCTTTTTTACAACAATATAACGCAGGGGACGAAAGGGCGACGAAATGAACTTGCCGAAATTTTTTGAAAACTACACGAAGGAAAAATTAAATAAAGGCCTCCGCTACAATAGCGACAACGGGACTTATAACCTTTGCCCGTCGTGTATTAATGGACGACACGGGAACAACACCTATAAGAATGCCCTTGAACATGTGGAAAAATCCGAACCAAGACCAGCGGACACGAAACCAATTATTAAGGAAAAATTAAAAGGAATCATATCAATCACAAAAATGTTTATGGCAATTTTAGCCGACGAGGTAAAAAATGGCTTAGTTGCTTCAAGTTATAAAAGAATTCTTCAAGGCGAAGGAAACAGCGGGCCATTACACACAATAACGAATGCAGAAAGTGGTAAGCCAATAATATATACGATTTCTAAATCTCATTATGACGGACTACACAGAACGATAAACGAACAAGCAAAACAGAATATGAAAAAGGAAATTTCTATGAATGAATTGGAAAAAACAAAAAAAGAACTTAAACGATTAAGGGGGGAATTGAAGCAAGCCACGGCGACGATAAAGCAACTCCAAGAAAATAACAGCCAATTGAAATCAAAATATAAAACATTATTACACCAGAAAGAAAGGAAACCAAAGAAAGAAGAACCAGAGAGCGAACAGGAAGAAGAACCAGACGAAGAAGAAGAACAAGAGGACAACGAAGGCCAACCAGAAGGCAAACGGGCTATTATTGAAGGCGAACCAGACCCGCCATATATAAAAGAAGGCGAACCAGACCCGCCAGAAGAAGGCGAGCCGTGTTTATTTAACTATTCATTATGATACTCTTTGAACGAATAAGAAGACAACACACACAGAACAAAATTCATAATCGGGTCGGTATCCATACTATATATAATATTTTTTTTCTTTAACTTTGGAATATATTATTATCTCTTTATTTTAACAACTACAGAATTATAAAATGTTTCGTCTTCGTCTGCCACTATATTGAAAACTCTAACGGGAATAATTAATTTAGGGCGGGATAACATTTAGCGGACTATATGATATGATATATAATTTTTTTTTACTAAAGTTTATTATAGTTTATAAAGGGTTTATTATAAAATGGACGACTTTTGTCATAGGTGTAAAATCAGAAAAAGACACTTATCTTATTCATATTGTCAGCGATGTCGAACATATATGGCTTCTTATCCAAAAAGACGGGAAGCCAATGCTAAGGCTTACCAAAAGCGAAAACAACGAGAACGAGAAGCAAAGCAACAAAGGCAACAAGAGCAACAAGAGCAACAACAAGAGCAACAACAAGAGCAACAACAAGGGGGGCAACGACAGCCAAAAATTGATGTTAAAATATCAGAGAAATTAGAAAAACATAAATTAAATTACACGAAGAACATAAAGCAAATCGGGGAATTTATGGCTTATTTACAATTACAAATTATAAATTTACAATCTTACAAAAATGAAAACCGAACGGTCCAAGCTCTTGTCTCCAAATGTGCCGGGGTCTTCGGAAGCGAGCATCGGCCCGAGCATGCCGGTCCAGTTCGACCCGAACATGATCATCCATGATACAGAGGAAATAACTGACCCCGCGCCCAAAGTCATCTCTCCGACTCACAAGCCCAGCATCTCTGTTAACCGTGAGCAAGGGAGCACGTGAACACGTCACCGCCAGTCAGCTAGCCTGAGCCATTGAGCAGGTGAACACATCACCACCAGTTAGCTAGCCTCTCCATCATTGGGCCTGTGTCAACAATTGGGCACACCTGCGGACGTCGCCACCACTCAGAAGAGAACTTGGCTCGATTTCCACCGCGTTTTCTTGACGTTGAAACACTACGGAAGAAATCTATTACCCGGTAGTCTCCCGCGGGGGGGGGGGGGAGCTAAAAAACCTGACTTTTCAGACTCTGCTCTCGGAATGTGAAATGGTCGACGTTACTATCTATACATGTGTATATATTCAATATATATGCACCATACAGGCGTATGTGCTCTCGTTGTCATTCTCAACAATGGTTAGTAGTTTTGATTAGAATATTATCATAGTATTAGTATTGATGTTAAGCCTCTGTTATTAAATAGTATCAAAAACAGAAGCAAGGCGGCGACAAGTAATAGAGTACGTGATGAATACTGAAAAACCACGGTATTAAACTGAATGTCTGACAGTCCTGTCATTGATTGTTCAAGTATTAATATATTAAATATAGTGAACGGTCGCCACTGAAGATTTTTGATTCACTATATATATATATATATATATATATACATTTTTCACCACTTAGAATTTTAATCATTGAGTCATTAGTGTGTTGAACTTGTAGGAAACTCAATAACAAAATGAAACAGAGTAGAAAAGAGAGCAAACAGAGGTAAAATATAGTTAATCAA
>WBZZ01002047.1:87500-135000 GCA_019918135.1 Paulinella micropora
GCCACGCCTACGGCATCGACCCCCGGAGGCAGTTGGTATTCGATGGCACGTCCAAAGTGGCCCTGCCCTTGTCAAAACTCGCCGCCCTGGGCGTCCATGCCTCCAACGCCTCTTACGAGTGGCTGACCGTCACGCCGCTCTGAGACATGGCCTGGCGGGGTCCGGGGAAAAACATACACTTGAGATCCCGAGACCCCCCTAAAACCCTCCCCGCCGGGGGGGATGTACCTTATGTACCTAGCCGTTGACAAAATTCAAAAAATGCAGTCTCAAGCACTATTAAAAAATCTCAAGGACCTGACAGAGCCCAAATGCCATTTTGTCCCGTGTGGGCAGAAGAGACGTACACCTGAGACCGTGAGACCCCCCAAACCCCTCCCCTGGTGGGGGGGGATGTACCTTATGTACCTAGCCGTTGACAAAATTCAAAAAATGCTGTCTCAAGCCCCATTAAAAAATCTCAGGCCCTTTTGTCGGCCGCCCACAGGACAAACCCCCCTTTCCTTCCCTCTCCCCCCTCTTTCCCTTTTTCCTTTACTTTTCCTTTTTTTGAGATTCTCATTTCTAAAAACTAGTTATACAGTAAAAAGTAAAAAAAGGAGGGAGGTACCAGGTACCTGCCGGCATGGAGGGTTCCGGGCCGGATCAGAGTCTCAACGTGTAACACAACAAAAACCAGGTCAGAGGGGGAAGAGGAGGGGGGTTTCCTGTGTGGCGCCGGCCGAAGAGTGATATGGCCGAAATACCGCGATACTGCCGAAACAGGCAGTGATACGGCCGAAACAAGGCAATGATATGCACAATGGTGACACGTGGCCTACCTCGACCTGAGCAGGGCGGCGGTTTTTTTTGTCGGCCGTGACCAGCTCATTCCTCGAGGTTCAAGAAAGCCAAGAAGTGGCCTGAAGCCGGAACGAAACCATTGCCTCTTTTTGCCATGAGAGCCACCAGACGCCTTCGAGATGTGGAAGCCCAGCCACCTGCCCCCAAGCGCCGCAGATTCCAACGTTTGCGCGGCCCCATGCCACGGGCGGTCTACCGGCCCCTGTCGTACGAACGGTCTGCCATGCAGGAGTGGGAAAGGTTTGCTCTTGAGCGCGTGTGCAACGAGAAGTGCTGGGGAGGATCTTTCACCCCCGACTACGCAATTCCATCCCTGATGAACGCCATGGTCAGCATAACAAATCGAAAGATGCACACAGAAAGCAAGGTAGTCGCAGATAACGACCAAGACTTCTACATGTCCTGGTCTGCGCAGTCCGTCCCAGTAACACTGTATTCGCCGCTTGATCACCTGCTGATGACCAGCGACGAGTGGAGCCAGATCGCCAGATTGGTTGCAGCGGAACACAAGGGCCTACGTCTTCTGCGATCTCGGTGTCCCCAAGGAGCTCGTGTCCACAATCACTGAATACGTGAACCCTGCTCTCTACGAGCCCCTTGTGGAAAACGAATGGTGCTCGCTCTCTGCTGGTGATCGCGAATACCTGCGCATCAGCCTGCGGTTAGATGACCTGCGCGTGACTATTATCGACACGAGCAACCATAACGGGTTTCGTTGCGAACTCTGTCAAGCATGGGCCGACATGTCTGCATCCCAGTATGGATATTCAGGTTACTATCCCTACATGCAGCGGTATGAACCTGAATATTCATCAAGGGTGCACCGACACATGGAGAAGCTGAGGCTCAAGCGCGAAGACGACCGCTGGCGCGGGATCGAGGCAAAGCTCAACGTGCGTCTGCGTAGGTTCTTCAGACTAGTCGACGAGTTGGCTGCGATGTAAAAAAACTGTGTTTTTTTTAATTAAATAAAAGCGTATAACTTTTTTCTTCTTAGCTTTTTATTGTTAAATACCAATGCCGGAAGCCTGTCCTGTTTGTGGTGCGACAACGCCCAAAAAGGAGTGTTCAGACTGAGAGCTTACTAGACACGCGAAGAAGACTAAGTGTTTTTTTTGTTCGCTGCTTTTATTAGTAAATACCATGCTAGCACTCTGTCCCACGTGCGGTGCCTGCTTTTTTGAAGGCCAGCTATACTGGTCTGGTACTTGTAAAAAAGGAGACCCTCGAGACTTAGCGTCGCTTGTGTGCCGCCCCTACGGCGACGGCGCCTGCATCAACCCTGCCAGAGACGTCCCCGGCGGAGACACCTGGGAGGAGCGGATGCGCTTCGTGGACAATTTCCTGGACGAGATGTTGTAAAATAATTAAAAACTTTTTTTTTCTATTGTTGAGTTAGTAAACTAAATGGACTCCGACAGGGGGAACAAGCGCCGCCGGCTCGATGGCTCGACTGACTCTTTTGTGCTGCCGGGGGCCGGACAGAACGGCAACGTTCTCGTCTCGGACGGCGACGGGGGCGTGAGATGGGCGAGTGACGGGGTGGCCGCGACTTCTGCGTCGCTCACGGCACATACAGGTGCTACGAACAACCCTCACGGGACCTCTGTGAGCAACATTGTCGGGGGTCCAGCCGCGACTTCTGCGTCTCTCACGGCACATACCGGAGCTACGAACAACCCGCACGGGACCTCGCTTGCTAACCTAGTGAACTCGTCGACGCTCACGCTGACAGGGGCTGGCGGCAATAGCACACTCGCCGCCCCAGCCTCTGGCTCTTCTGCACTCAAGCTGCCGACAGCGCTTCCGGGCAGCACTTCGTTAATGACACTCGATTCAAGCGGCCAGCTAGCGACAGGGGCTGCCAGCTCGCTGTCACTCAGCGGGGCAGGCGGCACCAGCACGCTTTCCGCTCCAGCTTCTGGCTCTACTGCACTCAAGCTGCCTAGCTCCTTGCCCATCACCACAGCGCTGATGTCACTAACGTCTAACGGCGCGATGCAAGCTGGTGGTAATATGATCTACCATAACTTGATGTTCGGTCTGGCTGCCACTGGTAGCAAGATGCCGAGCGACATGACTACGAACCCCTGGGTCAGCCCTGATATGTACACCTATACAGCGAGCTCCGATGGGAGGTACGGGGACAACGTCTTATATGATGCTAGACTCGCGTTCGACAACTCCGCCAGTACTACACACATGGGCACAGGCCCTTACGACGCTACTACAGGCGTTTGGAGTGGCTCCTTGGGGGTGACTGGCAAGACTATCAGCGGCGTTTTTGTGAATGGTAACTGGTTACAGCTCGATTTGGGTAGGGTGGTTCAACTGACACAGTACTACGTTACTTCTGCCAGTAGCATAAATTCCGCGACCTCGTATGCGCCCGGCCAGTGGGCGATGGCTATTAGCACGAACGGCTCTACTTGGACCATGTGGCACGACCAGAACGTGACACAGACGTTCACCACGAGCCAGGAAAAGACGTTTGCTCCTATAGTCCCAGCAATTGGCAGGTATGTGGTGATGGTATTTAGAGTCGCTGGTTCTAGCAACCTGGTCGGCCGGGTCGTCAACGAAATAGCATCGTTAAAATTCGATTTCAACGACTACGTGTATTTGCCGAGGAACCTGTCACCACCCTCAGACGTGACTGACGCCGCCAACAAAGGCTACGTGGACACGCAGACTTCGAAGACGCCATTGACGATCGGCACCAGTACGGTCGCGAGCGCTGGGACAGTCGCGCTGAGCCTGCCTAGCGCGCTGCCGTCCAACACGTCCTTCGTTTCCTTGTCTAGCGGAGGGCAGCTAGCCGCCTCTTCTGTCAGAGTGCCTGCTAGCCTGCCCGGCTCGACGTCGCTGGTCACGCTGGATTCGGCGGGCCAGCTTGCGGCCAGCTCGTTGTTGCCGGCCTCCACGCCGGCCCAGACTGCCGTTCTGAGCCTGACTTCTGCAGGGCAGATGGTGACCCAGAGCACTTCGACCACGGTCGTGACTTCTGGCTCGGTGACGCTGCCGACCTGGACTTCCATATCGGCCTATATGCCTACCACGGACCCTAACTGGGTGCTCAGCCACTCTTCCGCACAAGCTAGCCAAGAGAGCTGGAGAGTTTTCGACGGTGTCGCCGCCAATGGCTGGACTAGCCTCGGCAACTACAACTCGGACGGGAGTATCAACACGACCAACAACGCCGTTACCAACGTAGGCGGCAGCAACGTGTACGGCGAGTACTTTACACTCCAGCACACGCGGCGCCGGTACAGGATCACGAGCTTCGCGTTGACCAACGGAGTTACTCTTAGTACCTCAACCAAAAGCTTCACGTTGGCGGGGTCGGACAGTGGCAGTACTTGGACACTGGTCTGGTCCGGTAACTTCTCTTTTACCACGACGTCACAGACCCTGAACTCGAGCGCGCCCGCTTCGACCGCGTTCTATTACTACCACCGGTTTATTGTCACTTCGGTACATTCGAGTGCCGCGTCCGTCGTGGGGACCTTTGCGCCCGTCGTTAAGTCCGAGGGCGTGTCGGCCACTGCCACGGGCCTCACGGGCGTGGATACGATCACGAGCGGCAAAATCACCACGACGTTGCTGACCGCGCTGCCCTCCGCCGGCACGGATCGCGTGCTCCAAATCAACGACCTCGGCGAGTTCGAGCTGGGCACCTGGGACTGCGGCCACTGGCTTTGCGAAACAGTGCTGACTTTTGCTAATGCTAATGGCAGGATTATGACTTACGACAACACGGTGAGAATCGCACCTTCTTTCGGCAATATCACTCGCTTGACTAGCAACTCGGGCAACGCTTCTACCAGCTACACCACGTTCCAGAACACTTCGGGCATGATCAGAAAATGGCTCGTTGCTGCCTGCGTCAAATTCAAAAACACCGCCACGAGCAGTCCCATGAACGCCGAGGCCTGGTTCGAGAAGAGCGCTAGCAGGCCGGCCAGCAACACTGCGATCGCGTCGGTGCGCTGGCTGCACTCCACCACTTATAGTAACGGTAGTGCTTTCAACGGGCAGTATGCGACAGTGAATCTAGCTGGCATAGTGGAAGTGGCCGCGAACGAGTACATCTGGATCGAGGTTTACGGAGGTACAGCAACTGCCGTAAATTACATTGCAAACATTGGATCAGCCGTCTATGAAAGAGGTTTTGTGTCTATTACAGAGATCCCGGGCTGATTTTTTTTCTTTCGAGTCTGTATTTTTTAATTAAAAATGGACGCTTTGCGACAAGCACTAGCCGAGAACGAGAACGAGCTGGCCACGTGCCTAGCCCGCCGCCGGATCCTGGCCGTAGAGCGAGAGAAGTTACAGCTGCAGATCGCGCTCTGTGAAAAGGTCTGTGGTTGTAGGGAGACGCGCCTGCAGATCAAGCAATTGATCCAGCAAGAAGAGGAGGCGGAGGCGGCCGCCGAGTCTGCCGCCCACGCGGCCGTCGAGGCCGAAATGGCACTAGAAGAGACAGTCGTAGAGATTCCTGACACAATCAATGGCTAGAAGTCCTGGTCTAGGCCCCATTCCGGCTCCTTGGCCGGCGCCCGCGCGTACTCGCTCACTCTTTTCTCGAAAAAGTTAGTCTTGCCTACCACGCCTAGCTGCTCCATGAAGGGCAGCGGGCACTTGGCCACCCCGTACAGCTTTTCGCTCAGGCCCAAGTTCTGCAGCAGTCCGTCCGCCACGAACTCGACGTAGCGTTCAAGTAGCGACGCATTCAAACCCAGCAGTGCCACCGGCAGCGACTCGCTGATGAACCTCCGTTCGACTTCGACACAGCCCGCCACGATCTGGAAAATGCGCGACATCTGCAGCTTGTTCGACACGTGGTGCTTGTACAAGTGGCACGCAAACAGGCCGTGCTGTGTCTCGTCCCGCGCAATAAACTCGTTCGAGGTGCACAGGCCTTGCAACAGGCCCGGGTGCTTTTGTTTTAGCCAGAAAATGGAGGCGAAAGAAGAGGCGAACTGGACAAGCTCGACACAAGCGAACGCCACCAGGCGCTCGGCAAACGAAGACCGGGCCGGGCTGAGCCACTGTAGCGCCCACTTGGCTTTTTGTGCGACGGTCGGGACCTGCGTGATCGCATTGAACAGTTTGTCCTTCTCTTGCTGGTCGCTGATGATCGTATCGATCAACAGGCTGTAGGTCCGCGAGTGTTCGGTCTCGTTAAAGATCTGGTAAGAATAAAAAAGTCTAGCTTCGGAATATTGCACTTCGGCCAAAAAATTGGCGGCCAGGTTCTCTTGGATGATGCCGTCGCTCGAGGCGAAAAAGCCCAGCACCATCTTAATAAAATGCTGCTCGTCCGCACCCAGTTTCTTGAAATCGGCCTGTTCCCGGCTCAGATCAAGCTCGTCTGCTGTCCAGAAGGACCGCAGGGAAGCTTCATAGAATGAATATAGGTCCGGACGCCGTATCGGGAAGAGACAAAATCGCGATTCTTCCGGCACGAGTAGTTTTTCTTCAGTGTCCATTCGTTCAGCTGCCGGTTGTCCAGCTTCAGCAAGGCCATCCCCTTTTATTGATATATATAAAGGAGAGGATATATTTTTTTCTTATCAGCACAACAGAACAAAAACAATTCATGTTGCAAAGACGTAAGACCGAACAACGGCTGATGCCCTCTTCACCAGAGTCCATTACTGTAACTTCTCATGAGCTCGCACTCGAGCTCAAGCGCAGCTACAGCGATTTCAGTTGGCAGAGCGTGCCGCAGCTCATTGTTCACGGGGTCAAGTACCTTGCCTTCTATACTAATCATACTGGCGAGGAGAAGAAGCAGATTCTCGTTTCTGTGCTCGTCGATCTGTGTCCCGACGACAACGTGGACAAGCTGATCCCGCCCGTGGTCGACGTCATCTGGGAGCTCGTAAAGGCGGCCATCGCTTCCAACTGCTGCGAGCTATGTCCCAAGGTCTGCACGGTCATGTAGGCATCGGGATGAGGTGCCTGCCCAGCGTCAGAGGAGTGCCCTGGTGAAGCCTGACCGGTTCGCCGCTCGTCACCATCTGCGCGCGCGCTTTGGCCAGCTTCTCGCGGTCCAGGCGGTGCGCTCACAACACCGGGCCCGGTATAACCTGCTCGTTCGAGCGCACCTTCTCCAGGGCCATGGTAATCTTGACCAGCAGCACGTCCGCTGCTAATCTAAAGCGCCTCTTCTTGGCCATCTCGATCGAGAGCTCGTTCTTGACCATCTCAAAAAGGATCTCACAGAAGTGGCGCTCTGCTTTTTGCCCAAAGTTGAAAAATGAGTTGGTGCCGGAGATGATGGCCACCAGGATCAGGCACGTGACGCTGACCCAATCGTAGCCTGTCCGGCCCGTTTCACATGCCTTGAAGCCGAAGTTGCCGACGATGACGGAGCAGATCGCCGGCACGATAGTAGCCAGCAATCCAAATAGCAGAAAGCGGTTGTGGTAGTAGTAGCCAGCCGAGTTGTTCAACCGCGCGTGCAGCGCGCACTCGTCCACCACGCTCGAAAAGTAGGACTCGTGCCTCGAAGACCATTTCTCTTCCTCTCGCTTGACGTCGCTGTCGTCCGAGTCATGGGTCTCGCTCGACCGCGCTCGAATAGCCAGGATTTTATCCTCGTCCATCTTTATTTTTGTGGTGGGAAACTGTAAGATTTAAAAAAAAATGTGCGACTGCTGGGCCGGCGGCCACTCGATCAAGCTGTCTTCGACAGCAGCATCTCCCAGTCTGCCCCATTCAGATCTACCTTGTCCCGAGTGTCGGGGTTGCACACTTGTATTGTCAAGTATTTGGTCGGCGACGGAAAAAGCACGTACTGATCACGACGGTCATGCGCACTGCACTGATAACCCCCCGCCGAAGCCAGGAAAGGAATGACCAAACTGGCCGAGTGCATCCTGGTCCCGCGCGTAATGGCACCCGTAACCGACATTTCTTCGAAGTTGCCTCCGGTAGTATACGACAGCGAAGAGCATTCCTTGATTCTGATGCCCAGCGACGTCGGCAGGCCCAGCGCCACCACCTGAGGGAGTACCCTCGTCGACCCATGCGGGATCGCGACTAGCTCGCTCGTCGCCGATGTTTCGAAGCCCAGCACTGCGTGTGCCGAATCCTCTCCTCTCTTTGTGTATATCTTGAACTCTCCGCCGCCCGTCAGTGAAATCTGGAGCTTGAGAAGGGAGTCTATGTAAGTGATACCGACCCACTTCCCGTCCTCTTCGCTACAGAAACCCGCGTTCACCATCAGCGTTTGTAACGCGGCCGCCAGCGTCTCGCCGGTGTAGTTCTGGCTGGGGATTGTCAGGGTTACATCGCCGTCTGACGTGTTTAAATAAAGCTTGTTGTTTTTCGAGTTGATATTGTAACACGCATTCGGCACAGTTGCCCAGATCATCCGGTATGTCCCCTGGATGGCCTCTGGCAGTGAAAGCCGGAACTCGGCGCTGTCACCGGCCCCGTGCACCCGGTCGCGGTCTTTGGACCGGACCAGAATGTTCATCTCTGAGATGTTGCGCAGGCCGCTCATTTCGCGCCAAATTTTTTTTTGAAATGTTTGTCAATGAACTAGAGCAAGAGGAAAAAAAATGCTGACGCTGAGCGGCGAGCACTACTTCCGGGTCGGCAGACGTGCACATGAGCCTTAGCTGGTATGAAGACGTATAAAAAAGAAAGTTCGTATTGCATTAAAACAAAAGAGAACAAGGAAAAATGAAAAGAGTGGTGTCAATCGACCCTGGGCTAAGAAACCTGGGAGTGGTAGTGCTCGAGAAAAACAACAGCACCAACGCCATCGCAGTCACTTATGCCAGAGTACTGGACATTGCCAGACAGGACGATACTGACTCGTTCAAGACCAAGTCCCTGTTTGCGTGCCTGAACGCAATCGAGGAAGTGTACAACGCCGACGTCTGCGTGGTCGAGGACCAAAACTTTGGGAGAGCAAACACAAATCCCTCAAATCTGCTCGTCCAAGCGGCAGCCGGCGCAACGATGATGGCACTCGGTGCCAAGGAGCTACTTTTCTATCAGAGCTCATTCAAGTTCTCTTGCTTTTTCTCACTGACACCGGTTATGTCCGGACGGATTAAGGGCAAATTCAAGTTACAGTCCAGAGTGCTGGCACAGAATTTAATAGAATCGTTTGGTGTTACTGGTGAGACTAGAGGCCTCGGCGAGTGCGATCACCTGAGTGACGCGTTCGGTCTGGCTTTCTGTGCGCTGGTCAAAGGGACCGCACGAGGGCAGGGCGGCCAGCTGGTAGTGCGTCGCTCTGAGCCGATCCCTGTGCCTGTGGGGGTGCAGACGCGGAAGAAGGAGCAGGAGCAGCCGCCTTCTGTTGGTTCCATTTCGAGCTGATGTACGCCATGCGTTCCTTATGAGCCATCGCCTTGACTTCGGGCGTGGCCATCTGCTCCTTGAAAAAGGTGTTGTACGCGGACGGTGCGCGGGGCTTGCGCTCGGGCTTGGCGGGAGCAGCGGTGGTAGCGTGTCCACAAGTCGCACAGGAGCTGGAAGACATCTCTAGTTTTGCCTTTGTCCTTTGGTTAGATAAGGGCGACAGAAGATTCTTTTTTTTAGTCAATAAATTCGAACTGCACTGGTGCAGCTGGATCTTTTTTTTGCCGTGACGGCGGGCCGCCCGAGAAAATTCTCGGGGAAATCACAAAGCCTCAAAATGAAGTTTTGCGATTTTCCGTGAAAATCACGAACTATCATTCTTGATATTTCGCGATTTTTCCTTTTTCTCTCATACGTCTGGGCCGGCCGGTGCCACCGCTTGTTCGTCCGGACACCTCACCGGGAAGTACATGATACACACGCACCCGATCACCCCACGATCGCAACAACGATAATTGCAGCCACGAGCGGGTCCATTTTCTCTTTGCTCTCTTTTAATTAGAATACATAGAGTCTAAGAATTTTTAAACCGAGGCCACCTCCAGGCTACCGTTGCTTTCGTGCAAGTACTTGAAATAGGCGGAGTAAAAGCCCGTCCACAACGCCTCGCTTGCCCGACACGGTGGCGGTGACAACCATCTCTTCCTGGGCGTTGTAAGCGGGCCCTGTGTCGTCAGGCGCCTGCTGGAACTTCAGCTTCAGCTGATGGACGTCTCCGCGGGACCAGATGATGGGCTGGTCGTTCAGGTCCATGACGGACGCGGTGTACTCCATCGCCGCATTGGCTTCCCAGTCGACCGTGTTGGACGCGCCAGCTCGTGTGTTGGAGAACTTGATCTTCACCCCGCACGCGCGCAGCCAGCTCGAGCTAGCCAGCACGGTGTTGAGGTTCGTCAGCGCGGCCGTGGCGGGCGAAGTGTAGCGCCGGTCGGTAATTCTGGCAAAAGTGAGACCAGAGTCGATATCGAGGACAGCCACCGTCACGCCTTTGAAGTCCACGATCAGGCGGTTGGTGTCGGAAGCGGCCAAGGTCGCGCCGTTGGCGTAGAAGGGGCCGTACTTGTACGTGACGGTCGTGGCGCGCGGCGCGGGGCCGGCGTTGATCACCAGGCGCTCGCGGTTGCCGACAAAGGTCTTGTAGCCGTCCATCACGCCGTCTAACATGGCCTTGGGGTCGTTGCTGAACGGGATCAGGTACACGCCGTTGGACTTAAGGTAGGAGCTGCGCACCAGTTGGCCCATCGTTTCTTCACGGAAAAAGCGCTCGTCGATCGGGGTTCCTTCGCCCATCTGCGATCTGCCGTGGACGTCTTCCAAATCAATCGTTGTCGCATCGCCCAGCAAGTCGTAGGTCATCAAGCGCCCCGTGTTGTCGTACGTGTACTGTGGGTAGTAGGTCGTGGCGTCTCCGTACGAGGTCTGGTCGCCTGATTTGCGGATGAAGACAAACAGCCCGCCGGAGTGGTGCGAGAATTGGTCCAAGTCAATCGCCAAGCGGTCGGAGGGCTTGATGCGCTGGGCGTAAGCTGTGTACTGCACAAAGTCGATGTATTTCTGCTCGGCGACCTTGCCCATCTTCTGTGGGCTCCTGCCCAGGCGCATCCCGTTCGGCAGCTGCACCCCGTGATGAAGCGGATCTCGCTCAAGCTGGCAGTGCAAGGCACGGCGGGCGCGGACTGGCCGTTGACTGCCGACTGGGCCGCCAGAAAGATGGAACCTCGCGGGTAGAACCGGATTTCGAGGTCGCCACGCAGCGTGCTCAGGTCCAAGTCCATGCCGTTCAGCCAAGTGTGCACCAGCGGCAGGTAAAAGTACTGCTCGTCGTTGTGCTCCCACTGGCGGCCGCTGACCTTGCCCGTCTTAGGGCACATGTTAACAATGTCGGCAATCTGGTCGATGGCCTCTTGTGACAGCGTATTGAGAACCAAGTGCATCATATCGCCATGGTACCGCGCGATTTCAGTGCCCGTCAGGCGGTCGATGTACTCGATTCTTTCGAACCACTGGGTGGTAGGCAAGACTCGCGAGTCGGTCGGCTGGCTGCCGCCGGTTGTGAACGTGATCTTGAAACGCAGCGTCGCATCATGGATCGCACCGGCCTGGTTATTCTCTAGGATAAAGCTAAAAAAAGCGGTGTTGCTCAGCGCCGAGGTCGCAGCGGCGGGCGCCATGACCGTCTGCGTCCAACAAGGACGAGCATTGATCGCGCGGGCGTGCTCGGGATCAATCAAGATCTCTTGGCCGTTACGCGCTCTCTTGCCGGTGGCGATTTTCTGCTGCTTGCTAGCAGGGGCACGACGACGGTGGCGGAAGACATCGATCGTATTATATATTAAGCACAAAGAAGATTTTTTTTATTTTTTCATGATCATCACGGCCCCGATCGCCGCGGCGCCGACAGCCAGCGGCAGCGCCATGGACTTGAGGCCGCCCTCGGCGTTGTCGCCTAGATGCTTGGTGGTGTCCATTGCTTCTTTCGGGATGTCGGTCACCTTGTCGATCTGCGGCCGAAAAAGCCAGTGACTGACTTGATAGTGCTACCGAACTGCCGCAGGCCTTCGCGAGTACGTTCCCTCCTCTCCTCCTTTCTGCGCCTATGCGCTGCCTCTTGGCGTCATGGGCCTCCTTCTTGGCTGCTTCTTGAGCGTGTGCTTGGCATGCCTTTCTCGCGCGCGCTTGCCCATCTTGCTTATTTAAACTTGATAAGTTACGAAAATTAAATTTTTTTTATTTAAAAGACAATGACTTGGCAGATGCGTTCCATGACTTGCGTAATTTGTCCCAGGAACTGAGCGTCCTTGGCCAGACTTTGCTTGGCCAGAAATCTCTGCTGCAGCTGTTGCAGGGCGGCAGTGTGAGCACGAGTCTTGGCGGCCAGCTCAAACCAGATGCCAGCTTCGCTCTGGACGTACGCGGCGAGCTTGCCGTCCTTGAAGGCAGGCAAAAAGAACTTTTCAACGGTCGCAACTTGCTGTTCCAGACCTAAATTCCACTGCATCCGCAGGTCCTTGCTCTCGCCGGCAGACAACAGCCCCCAGTTGTCCAGCACAGCCTCCAGGTCCGCAAAGAGCTTCTGCAGCGCTTGGCGCTTGGTAAGGCCGCCGGAGGAGGTCATCGAGTGTTACGTAGTGTGTGGGCAATGGCTTGTCGAGGTCGCACGCGATCTTTGGATGACGAAAGAGCCGTTTGCAGCAGATGACCACTACGATAGCGACTGTAACGATCAGAGCCCAGGCCAGCAGAGCTTCTCGCACTGGCATTGTTCACTCTAGACTAGCTACACAAGATTCTTTTTTTGGTTTTAGAAGCGGTACTGGCCGTGGCCCGCGGGGTTCAGGTAATTTTCGTAGAAATATTGCGAAAAGATTTCAGACAGCGCGCCGATCAAGAACAGCTGCTTGGCAGCGTCTCCGTCGCCTACTAGCCCAAACTGGCCACTGCCCATGAGCTTGGGCAGCATAGCAAACAGCAGGCCTCCTCCGGCTACGTGCACCGCGAGGGAAGGATAAGCGGCTAGCCTGCCTTCTTTCGTGCGGTTCAGCACGCGCGACTGGATTAAATCGATCGCAGTGGCAGTCAAGAAAGCCACTACCGCCAGCCCCTTGCTCTTTTCGACGACGACGCCGCTCAAGCCGGGGACAGCCGAGAGGCTGAAATAAGTGTTGCCGGGGATCACGACCGGGGCGGCCACGTAGGCAAACGCGGCGGCCGTGCCGGACCGAGCAAAGTTTTCAAGAGAAAACAGGTCGCTCACCATTTCGGTCATTTTTCTTTTCCGGAGGAGGGATGTTTAATTGGCACACAACAAAATAAATTTTTTTTAATGATCTACTTCTCGGGCGCGGGCACGTCCAGATTTGTAGCTTGGCTAGCTACAGGCTGTGCTGCAAACATCGTGTTCTTGGCGTGAGTGATGGCGGCAGTCTGCGCCGTCAGCAGAGCTAGCTCTGTCATAGGGTCCAGGCGCTGCAGCCCGATGCCCGCGCGCAGCTTGGCTCTTTCTAGCAAGAAACACCACCTGTCATTTGTAAAGCAGGCCTCGGTCGTGCCCGAGATTTGGTAACGCGACCGGTTTGCTACCAGATTTTCGAGGCAGACGAGCCCTTGCTTGAGCACGGCATCGGCCAGCTCGCCAGACAGTTCGCCTTCCAGCACTTCCTCGACTTCGTCCAGCAACAGCGGCAGCTTCTGTCTGGGCAGCCTGCGCAGGGCTTTCGGGTCGCAGTTGATGTGCGCTTTTTTGAGCTTAGGTCCAATCAAGGCGCTGCGGCCATAAGCGCAAAGGAGCCTGTAGTTCGGGTCATCGCGCAGCACTGGGTCTTCGTGGCTGCTGACGACGATGGCGCGGCCAGGCGCCGTGCCAGGCTCGCTTGAGACGGAGCGGCCGTCCTGCGTCGCTTGGCCGCCGGCTGTTTGACCTCGACGACTGGTGGCGGAGGGGGAGAGGAGGGAGAAATTCAGCGGTAGGCGGCTCGAGGTTAGCAAATGGGTCTGTCATCTCTTTGCTCTTACGGCCGCAAGATTAAAATTTTTTTATCCCCAGATGGTGGCGTCTCCAGCGGTGTGGATAGAGGCCCAGCCGCGCACCGAGCCGTTCTGGCGGTCGAGCTTAGACACCGCGGGGATAGCCGCCCACTGCTGGTCTCTGATCTTAGCCGCTTGGTACTGTTCCACGAACGCCGAAACCTGCATGCAGCCCTCCCAGTTGTTCCCGTACGTTCTTCTGATTTCCGTCAGCCATGGCAGCATGTCTTGTTGTCGTCCCCATCCGCGGCGTAGGAGTTGTGCGGCAGCAGTTCTTTGTGCAAAAAGTACTTTCCGTACACGTCTGCGATCTCCGCGGCGTGCCGACGAGCAAGACCGCTCCTTTGTACCAAGGGGCCAGTGAGTTCTGTGACAGGCGCTGGGCCACCGTCTGCATGTTTTTGAGGGTCTTGCCCTCCTCCGTTCCAGCACCGACATCACTCCTTTCAGGGCCGAGTAGATGATCGAGCTGGTAGCGAGCGAGTCGGTCTGGATGACCGGCCGGGTCTCGGTACCATGCTCGACCTGGTTGGCCTGGGCGGCGGCCGCCTTTTCCTCGCCGGTGTTGACTAGGGGCACGGTAGGGCCTCGGTTGCTCATGGTCGTATTTAAATATCACTCAATAAGAAAAAAAAATTATTTAAGTTACTTGCCGCCGCCGATCAGCTGCTGCTCGCAACGGGCGGCTTGTTCAGGCGTCACTTCCAACAGAATGTCGGCATCAGGAATGGCCGGCTGCTTGAAGACTTTCTCGATGGGCGCTTCGGCACGGTAGTCTGCAGAACTTCGATCGCCTTTTTTTCGGCGTCCTCGCGATCCTTGCGCTTTTTCGATGCGACGCGCGCCTGTGTCTCGTTGACTTTGCCCAGGGCCAGGGCCAAGGTCGGGTCGAAGAAGGCCAGGTGCTGCATGTTCTTTTTTTTATCCAGGGCCTGGTGTAATCAGTTGATTATCAACTTTTGGTTTTTTGTGTTTTAGCTTGAGCCTGCCCTTTTTGCCGCTATCTTTTACGCCCGTGGCCTTCCCCTCTTCGATAGCCTTCACAGTATTCGTGTTATTTGACGACGCCGGCGCGGAACCGACGTTTTCTAGACTACGTCTCGTACCTGCCTTAGCTAGCTTGAGAGCCCCGACGCGGTCTGGCACAGCTGTCACGCCCGCGGTCCTCATGATCAGCGCCAGGTTCTTTCCGAAGACTTCCAGGTTCTGGTTACTGCCCATCTTCGAGAGGAGACTATACCGCTCTGTTAACTGTGCGTGAAGTGCATCCTTCCTGTCCGGGTGTTTGAGATATTCCTGGACATAAGGGGCAACAACCATCTGCGCGACAACAGGGACGTCCTGTGGCGGTGTCGTTGTAATGAGCTGGTGTAACAGTTTGTAATTGAGACCACGATCGCTAGCCAACACGAGCTGGTTGCTGTTTTGGGCGGAGGAAGAAGGCGCAGTCTTGTCCTCCAGCTTGTCGTAGAGAAGCAAGGCCGCCTTGTTCTTCTCTTCTTCGGTGCCTGCCTTCTTGTACTCGACGAGCATCCTGGCAGGGTACCCGATGAGTTTATTGACCTCGTCGACAAACGCTTTTCCTTTGGGCGTAGCCGACGCGTCTGTGTGCAGTAGCTGCGTGTTCATGCCCGCAACGGCCTCCTTAGGCGTGGCGGCAGCCTTCATCGCTTTGCTGACGTATTCTTTAGCCAGCGCGCTGACCTGCTCGATGTTACTGGTATTGTTGATGCTGGCCGCGGGGATGCTGACAAGGGCCTGTGTCTGTAGAGTTGGAACGGTACTTTTTTCGTCCGGCTCCGATACCATCGGGCTGTCTCCTTCTTCTTCTTCTTCTTTCTCTTCTTCTTCGGCGGGCGGCCAGCCGTCGTCCATGCCGAGTTCGCCGTCGTCGACTTCATCGCCCGGGTTTTCGAAGTCGTTGGCTCTCGTTCGCTTCAGTTGTTTCAGAATAGACTGGAGCTGCTCGCGCACGTTCTCCGCGAGGTAACCGTCTTTGCCGCTCAGCTTGCGCACTACTTGTTGCGCGACGCTGGTAAATCCGTCCTCCAACTCGACCGCGTTCTTGAGACAGAAATTCGAGAGGCCGGCCACGTACGTCTCGGCCGCAGCCGTCAAGTCGTAGTATTCGTCTTCTTTTGAGAGCTTTTCGATGGTCTCCATCATCTTTTCCATCTCGAACCGGGCAAACTTGCGGCGGGTGTCTGAGGCCGAGCTGCTGCTGCTGCTGCTGCTGCCTGGAGATGCAGTAGTAGCGCCGCTAGCACCGCTCTCTATCGCCATGGGGCTGGTGCTTCCGTTTGGCGCCGCGGTCAAGGCAAACGCGATGTCTGCAATTTGTGACGCGGCCTGTCCCTTCTGTCCCTCCTTCCACATCTGAAGAGAGTCTCTGATAGTGTTTTCGATGGCCTGGACCTGTTTGGCAGAGGATTGCTGGCTGCCGATGTACAGCTTGGCGGCCTCCGCGTTCTGTTGCGCCTGTTGGACGTTGTGCTGGTCGGTCGCCCGGCCTTGTGTTAACAGGGCCTGGCGCTGGATATCGCCTACCCGCGCCTGCGTCCCGAGCACCGCGTTCTGCCGCTCGCCCGTGACCCTCGCACCAGTCTCTGCAGCCCCGATGGCCAGCTGGCTGTTCGCGCTGTTCTGTATTCGGCCGACTTGGAGCTGCGCCTCGTTGTTGGCAGCGGCCGTGTCGGTCAGCAGCAGCGCATCTTTCTGGGCACCCGTGATTGTCAAGGTCTTGTTCTTGCCTTGTTCAATCCGGTTAGCGGTAACCTCTCCGCCCGCCGTTATCTGTGCGATGTTCTGTTCGTAGTACGCGATTTGTCTTCCGATGTCGTTCAGTTGCTGCACGGATGCTGCTATCCGATCACTTAGCTGGGCAGAAGTCTTTGCTTCTTGTTGGGCGCTCGCGACCTCCAGGCTTTTATGTGCAGCCTGTTTCGCGGCCTCCAGCCTCAGCGTCTCGAGCTTCATTTTTTGCTTGTGCTCCTCCTGCTTCAGGTCTTCGAGTGCCGCTTGTTTTTGGTGTTCAAACTTTGCCTCGTCTAGCTTGTTCTGTTCTTCGTTGTTTTGTTTCCGTCGAACTAGCTCATGTCGTTCGAATTCCAGTCGTTTGTATTCGGCCTGGATTTTGGTGGAACGGGTCTTCTCGGCCGACTTGGGCGGGACCGCCTGCAGCTGGTTTCCTTCGTTCGCCTCCGGTTCCGCCTCTTTCGCGTCCTCTGCTGGCGGCGCGTCCGCCATGAACGTGTCCTCGTTGTTGTTCTCCGGCAACTGCAGCGCCTCGGCTCCGTCGAATTTGCTTTCCGGTTTCGTGCTAGGCTTGGCACCACCGCTGCCGCCTCCTTCAGGACCACCTTCTGGCTTGGCGCCGCCGCCACCGCCTCCTTCTTTGTCGACAGGACCGCCAGGCTTGGCGCTGCTGCTACGACTTCCTTCTCCTTTGTCGACAGGAGCGCCGGGCTTAAGTTCGCGCTTGGCATCGACCAGGCTGGTCATGTAATCGAGATTGACATGGCGCATGAGGGCTTTCGCCTTGGCCAGATTTCCGAAAATGCCGCCGCTGTTGCCCTGCTGTTTGAAAGGCAGCGGCCGGTAGTCAAAGAACTTGCCATTGGGCCGGCCCGTCCAGCTGCCGGCCGCTTCGCCGTCGCCGCTGACATAGCGCATTCTTTTTGAAAATCCAGGACAAGAAAAAAAAGTTTTTTATAGTGACTTTGTGATTTGTTGGACTAGTTTCTCGTACTGTGTTATCTGCTTGCGCTTCCGCTTGGCTTCGTCAGGCTTTGCAGCCTTGGCCGCTGACCGCAGCTCTTGGATTCTGGCCTCGTACTCGGCCAGCTGTGCCCTGAGCTGCTCGCCGTACGGGGCCGGCACCTTCTTGTCCTCGCTCAGCGCGTGCCTCTTCGCGGCGTGGTACAGCTGCCTGTGGCTGTCTCTGTCTCGTCTGTACCGATCTATCAGCGTGTGGAGGTCCTTCTCCTCCTGTTTGGTGATGACGGGGCCCACGGCGGTCGCCAGCTTGCCACTGCGTGCCACGATCTCGGCCATGTCGATACCGCCTCTTGTTTTTTAGGTTTGAGGGCAGCGGTGTTCTTGACAATCTTAAGAGGTTTTGGTTGCGAGGGTGGAGGTGGCGGCGGCGGTGGCGGTGGCGCGATGGGCACGGCCGACGGCGCGGCCGACTGCACTAGCACTAGCGGGGCCTGCCTGTTCATTACGTACGGAGAGACGTCGTAGCCGAGCGCTTTGGTTAGTTTCTCAAGCAAGCGCGCCACTTGTTTCGACTCGCTTGTTGGCACTGGTACATTGACCGCCCGGGGCGCGTCGATCAGGTCAAGGGCGGCCGAGAGTTGTGGGTTGACAAATTTCATGATGTGGTGGGTGCGGGCCGCCATCTCGGCCGACACGCCCCCAGCAAAGCCCGTGCGGCATTTCTTGAAAGGCAGGCGGGCATTGGTGGTAAAGGCGCGTCGTTTCATTTTTCAGGTTTCCACGTGTAAAATTTTTAGAATATAAAAAAACCTCTCTCACTTGGACTCAATCCCGAGCCTAGCATTGATGTCTTTTATGTTCTTAAATGCCCGTTCGATAGCGTCATCGTCGAGCACGGCCAGCGCGGTCGACAGTCTGGGTTTACGTGTTTCATGATGTGGCGAGTGCGGGCCGCCATCTCGGCCGACCCACCGCCCGCGTAACCAGTTGTCTTCTTTTTGTAGGGCACTGGCGCCTTGTTAGTGAACGCGGCGCCTGCATGCTTTGTTTTCCATGATTGCTTGGGCATCGTGCTGGCTGGTGTTAAAACACTGCCACGAAAATTAAAAAAAAATATTATTCTGCTTTCAAACTCTACCAAGGAAAAAAATGCAGACTGTCGAGGGCCCGGTCGACCGGCTGCAGGAGCCGGAGCAGCAGCTGGGCGAGAAGACGATCGAAGAGAAAATACTTGAATATGTCGACAAACAGAAAGACAAGGGCAGGAAAAAGAAGAAGCAACAACAACAGACAGAACAGCCGCAGCCGACCGAGTTCAAGCGGAACATCGAAGTCTTCTACCCGCGCGAAAATGGGGCGGGGCAGCTGTTCGTGCTCGTCGGCAAGTCGGAGCGCGGCAAAACGCACTTCCTGAAATGGCTCCTGTACAGCCTGTGCGCGCGCAAAAAGGACCCTTTCCAGTACGGCTTAATTATGGTCCGCACCAAGTTCAAGAATTCGTTCAGTTTCCACTTTGCGAGCGAGCAGCATTGCAAGATCTACGAAGGTTTTAGGATGGACATCTTGCAGAACTATGTAGAAAACCTCAAGAAGCGCTACCTGGAAAACAAACGCTTGGAGCCGTCGTTCATCGTGTTTGACGACCTGGTCGGCATCATCGACTCGACCGACCGCTGGATGCAGAACTTTTTCGGCACGTACCGCCATTATAACATCACGATCTTCATCGCGGTGCAGTACCTTACCGGCCGCAACTCAGTGAGTCCCATTATGCGCGAGCAAACGTCACACTGCATCATGTTCAACTCGAAAGTGCAGCGCACCCTCAACAACTTGTGGGAAAACTACGGACAGCTCTTTCCCAAAAAAGAGTTCCTGGCTCACTTTGCTCAAGCGACGGACGAGCGCAACGTGGGGACGCGACATGCCGCAATGGTTTACCACGAGCACATCGACCGGCTTGAGTACAATTACAAGTCCTGGCTCGCGCCAGCTTCGTTGCCGGACGGCGAAGTCATCCTCAGAGGGCCCGACCCGCCGAGGTTGCCGAGCCGCGCGGACATCCAGAAACAAGAGAGACTGAAACAGCTGGCGTACCGCGCGCCGAGCTGGCTGCCGACTTCGCTCAAGGGGATGTCGCGCCAAGAGCGAGAAGTGATGCAACGAATGTTATTTTACGGCGACCGCGCGAGACAGCGCCTGAAAAAGGACGGGAAGACCATGGCCCAGCGGGACAAGGAGATCCTCAAGCGGTTGGACGACCAAACCCGAGAGGCAGAGAAGCTGGCGGCGGAGCGGTTTGCGCAGCAGAACCAGATGATTACGCCGTTCAAGAACACGTTCGCGTACACCAACGCGGGCACGAAGGTCAAGCCGCTCGCGCTGCCCATTGACGGCGGCGACGATGCTGACTACTTTCCACGTTACCCGTCTTATAAGAAAAACAAAAGTTCTGGCCTATGTATATAATTAAAAGTCGAATGCTACTAGCCGCGTTACCGGCCGATCTCTTGCTGGAAGTGCTGTCGTACCTCCGCATCGGCGAAATCGCGCACGCGATCCGCCATCTGAAAACGCACACAACCGCTTCGCGCGCGGCCGGTGGAAACGGCGCAAAGTGCAGAACGGCGAGCTGTCCGGCCTGCACAAGTTCCTGAACGCTACTTTTAATTACGACACCAAGTCGCTGCCACGCCTCATCAACACCGTGTCGCGCAAGAGCGAAGTTATCTGCTTTGCCTGCGTCCAAAAAAAGACGGTCGAGGGCTACTGCGGCACTTGTTTCGTGTTTCACCACCGCGACCGAGTAATCACGCCCTTCGCCGCGTGCAGGCGCATGGGCCGCACGTCTTTCCCCGTGCCCAGAACGACACGAGACTCTGTCGTGGCCCTGGCGTATATGCCGGCCTACCGCTTCCGGCTGGCGTACGAGGACGCGGGCTGGCCGGTGCTGCAAATAGACAAGTGGACCAGTTAGTTGTGGCTGACGGGAGCCGAAGAAACCGCGGCCCGGTTCAAGCCCCGGTTCAACAAGGAGCTGTACATTACAGATTTTTAAATCTTCTTGATTTTTAATTAAAAAGCAAAATGCTCTGGGAAGCTATCAAGTTCATTTTCTTCTTCCCGGTCGTAAGTCAGAACAGGGGTCAGGAGTTCGAAAGGAGGCATTGTCTCTTCTTCGGCGTCAACTGTACCAACTGCCTCGTCCAGAGCAGATTGGAACGCGCTTGCTGTGTCTGGAGCGAGCTCGGCAAGAACTGCAAGTCCGTCCCTGACGCCCTCGAGATTGCTCACGGCAGCGGCGACGCTTGGTACAGAGGGCTGGTCGCTGACCCTGGCCTGTGTCCGCCGTGAGGGGCGTACGTTCCAGTCCGACGCGAATTGTGCAGTTACTTCGGCCGCGATTTCAGGGGCACAAACCCATGTGCCCGCACGTTGCCCGCGTTGTTTCGGGAATTTGAATTTCGAAATGTGACCGTTGGCCAAGCGGTAGGGGTGCAGCTGGAGGTGCCGGCGTATTCGTTCCGCGCAACGGCTAGGAGTCAAAAAAGGATACGTTTTCCCGGCAAAATCAATCAGCGAAATTTTCCCGTCTGGCGCCACTCGGCACGGCTTTACTTGGCTCATTGCACTTTACGAGTTTCAATAAAAGTCAGATTATGAGCTTTTAATTCTTGAATCTCTTAGCACAATTGCATAAACCGCGTGATCTGAGCGGCTGGTGTAGGATCAGCCGTATCAAGGGCCGCAGCGGCATGACTAGCAAAGCGGTAGGAAGCCTTCACGGAAAAAATGGAATCGAGCGTTCCGCGCCAAAAGCTGGGCCGGCGCAGTTCGTTGGCAGTGTGTTGCAAATGTGCCGCGAAAAATTCCACGGCCTGCCGGCGTAACCGTTCGGCCCTGGTCTCGCGAGGCAGCTGTTTGAGTGTGGGTGGAATGACGTACACGAGCTCGCCCTTCAGGCGGTTGAAGTCCTCCGCCAGCCTAGCCCCTTGATCCACGATGGCCTGCACGATCTTGAGCAGGTCGGGCTCCGTCAGGGACGGGACGCTGCGTGTTTGCACTTTCACAGAATCGTAGAACATCTGGGACTTGAGGTTCGAGACGGCCTCGGTGTTGTTGGCAAACATCAGTGAGTGGCCGAGCACCCGCGACATGAAGATGGTGCGCGAGACTTGGCTGTGCTCGCCGTACAGCGCGTAGGCGCAGTTGGCGTAGATGGCCCGGAGCTTGTGTGGGCTGGGGATGAGAAAATCCTTCGCTCGTTCGTAGTGCATCTGCGTGAGGTAGTCGAACGTGTTTGAAAACCCCGCTCCCTTCATGGCCGCGGTGACCTGGTCGTTGATGAGCGCTTGGCTAGGCGTGTCGTCACTTTTTTCGACTCGGCGAGCGTGTTCATCCACGGCAGCGTCGAGACCTTCATCCGTTTGGCGGGCGGAGCCAAGGGCTGCTCGTCCTCTTGTGCTAAGATCTCTGCGCGGTGCGTAGTCCAGCTCAGGTAATCGCTCTTGGGCCTGTCCTTTTTCAGGAGCTTGTTCTCCTCGGGCGCCAGCCGCGAGCGGTGCCTGAAGTGGTTTTCGATCAGCCACCTCATGTGCTTCCAGATGCGCAGCACGCCGGCCGACGTGGCGGTAGGCAGTGCGATCGGCTTGCCTATAAAGATCAGGTCCTGCAGATCGCTGTCGGCCGGGTCTGAGTCGGGCGCGGCCCCTTCTTGGCCGCCCTGTGCTGGACGACGTGCTTCTGCCGCCCGATCTCCGAGAAGATGATATGTTCCTCTTCGTTCACGGGCAAGAACTCCGACCATTTCCAGAGCTCTATCTGCCGGCAGCCCAGAACCGCGAGCAGCAGGAAGCTCTGCAGGGCCCAGAGCGGGTAGCGCATCGTCGGCGCAAAGGGGCCGGTGTTGGTGCGCTTGGCCTCGGCCGATTCGAAACAGTCCGCTTCGGCTAGCATGGCCTGGTACAGTTCGTCCAGGAACGCAAACCACGGGTCCGCGAGCAAGGTGTTCCGCTCAGTCATCTTCTTGACATTGACTTCGTTCGTCTGCCTGACGGTGCGCTGGTTCAGCGTCCGGTCGCGGAAGAGGGACCCTTGCGTAAAGTGCTTGGCCACGAACTCCTTGCCCCAAGCGCACCGCGAGGGCTGTTTGGAATTGTCTTTTTTCTTTATGTCCGCTTCCTTGTTGCTCGCGAGAATGAGCCACTGGGTCCTGAACTTCACGTACGCCTTGCTTCTCGTGTCGGAGTGCGGCTTGCACGCGTCCACCAGGTCGTTGATGAACGGCAGCCATTGTTCGACATCGCTGCGCAAGCGCAGCAGCTGGGTGCAGCAGTCCAGGAGACAGATCCAGAAGGGCTTCTTGGCCGCGCCCTTGACGGTGCAATACTGGTGGTCGGGGCCGAACACGTAAGTCCTGAAGGAACCGACGTCGTCGTGCCATTCGTCGCGGTTCTCTATTCTGGCGGCGCTGTCCGGAAGCGTGAGCCAGGCATTCTCGTCCGAGGTCGCGATGACCTTGAAATCGACCATGGTCGCCTCTTTTGAAGACAGCAGCTTCTCGTCGTCTAGCCCCGTGCCGCGAAAAGTGTCGACCGCGTGCAGCACGCCGCTCTTCTCGGTGCCCTTGATGATAAACTCGCTCCATTTACCCCGGCGCGAGTTGATGACCGCCGCCAGCCGCTGCGAAGGCTGGTGCAGGGCAGGTTCGACGCCTAGCGAGACTAGGTGCACGCGGTCGAGGACTTCCTCGCGATTGTCCTGGAGGTTCTTCAGCCCGCTTATGAAGCCCTCCCTGTAGGTTGACCACAACCACGGCTTATTAGCAAATTGCTTGTGCAGGGGCAGTCTCGCGAAGCTCGGCACCGGTTTCTTGCCTTCGCGGATTTCTTGCGGGGTCGTGTTATTAAAGGCATCGATTTCCGCTTGGGACGGGCCTCCGGTGAAATCAACGACCTCGCGCCCGTTCGGGCCGGCACCAAACCTCCCGCTGCTGACCCACATTCTTTGTTATTTTTAATGATTAGGCAGTACAAGATTTGTTTTTTCAGCAACAGCCACAGCAATCACGGCCGGCGTCTTTTTCTTTTTTTTCTTTTTCTTTTTCTTCTTGGCGTGCGGGCCAGACAAAAGATGGCTCGCGAGCGGCGCGCGAGGCCGCTGCCGTTCAGTGAACCAGTCAAGGGGATGAAAGGCCAGCCTTGTTCTTCGCACACGAGCGCGAACATGGCGCTTTGTCTGTGCCTCGACTCGGCTTGTTTCAGCTCCGGCACTTGCGCCGCTAGCTCTTCTTCGTCCATCAGCAATAGGAAAGCCCTCAGCAATGTCTGATAGTTGACGAAACATCTTCTCGCCCACGCATAGCGCTGTCTCAGCTTCTTCAGCACCTTGGGCCAGCAGGCGTCGACTTTTTTGAAGAGGCGTTCCAACTCTTCTAGCGTTTCTTTGCTCGGCTCCCGCCTGCCCGGCCGCAGCCTAACAGGTGGCACAGCTGGCTTGCCTTGTCTGATGGTTAGCGGGCCTAGCTTCTCCCTGCGCCAGATGTACGCGAGGCGCGCTGGCGTCGGGTCTGTGCCCGCCACTTGTGGGCCAGGCGCCGTGCCTGTGCCAGCAAGGCCGGGCTGACACACGACGCAGATTGGTTCACCCGCGCAAATTGAACGTCTCGCGCGTGATTTGCCGGAAACGACTCAGACGAGTGTAGCCGACATGTCTGGGAGGCGCCGATTGCTCCCTTACCATCTGCCCGTTCACTAGCCAGCATTGCGACGTATACAGTTCGTGTTCTGTCTTGACCAGGCCGCACTTTGAGCAATAAGTACCTGTTGTCGCGAGGCTGAATGTCCAGACGTGTTCGCAGGACATATGAAAAAATGACTGCCAAGAAAAAAGGGAGTTTTTAAAAACGATTTCTTGAACGTGAGCGTTTAAGATTCAAGATTTGAGAACAGAGGAGAACGAACAAGTCGCCAGCAGCGCTCATAAAAAAGATGGAAGGCACCGAGTCTTACAAGGGCAAGTGTTTACACTGCTCATACGGCTGCGCGCGAGACGATGGCAGGTGGTACGGCTTGCCATAGCCACGCGGGCGAAGAGTTGTTCGTCTGGGGCCACTTCTGCACGGTGGGCTGCGCGGCGCATTACGCGGACTACGGTATCGCGAGACGCTGCGTTCACGGTCAATGGACCTGCTGCACTCGTTCCTGAGAGTCAATCTACACAAGCAACTAGTTCAACCGGCGCCCGACGCACGAGCTAGTAGACTACGGCGGACCGCTGGACATAGCTGCGCTTCAGGGCCGTGGGCCGGGTTGTTAACTTGGTACGTCCGGTGCACAGAAAGGAACACAGAAAAATTTTATTAGCCAACTTTCTGGCAGGAAATACACGCTTAAGAGGCTTAAGCGCCTGCCTGGGATTCGTCTCTCGTCCGCTTGAGCTTCTTCTTCTTGCGCTTGATCAGCTTGCGGCTCTTCGTCCTCGGCGGCGCTGTCGGTGGTCAAGGCGAGCGGCGCCAGCGTGGCAGAGGGGGCGGCGTCTCGCTGCGTCGGCCAGGACTGTGTACTTGAGCCAAGGGCCGCCGTCCCGCTTGAAGACGAGGTGCAGCACATTCTGTGTAACGCCGACCAGCACCCTGCCAGTCTTCTTCTCTTGGAAAGCGCATGATTTGAGTATCTTCTTGAGGATTTCCAGTGCATAGACACACTCGCCGGCTTGGACGGGCGGGCATGACAGGTCCGAGCGCAGCAGCGAGTCCTTGTCCTCCGCGAGCAGAGCAATTCCGCCAAGGCTGGTGCGTGCCAGCCGACTTGCATCCACTGCCCGCAGCGAGGATTCCGTGCAGAGCCTGTCCACTTCCACAAACAGCCGGCAGTGCGAATTGCTCTTCGAATGGTGCCTGATTACGGCATTCAGCGCTGGGCCAGAGACTTCGACGAGGCGATCTAGATTGGTCCACTCGGTAGTCGGCAGGAAGGCTGCCTCTTGGGACACGAGCAGCGATGTCAGGTCCGAGTAGTGCTCGAACGATTTGGACTCGTTGTAAAATTTCACACACAGCTTGTTGTCCACCGCAACTGACAGCTCGAGCGTCATGCCCTCGCGGAAAGTAGAGAGCCAGCAAGACAGTTCCTTGAGGTCAACGCTGAACACACACTTAGGGAACATCAGATTGACATAGTCGCCGTTCGCGCCCGAGAAGGGCACCACGAACTGTGCGACGAGCCCGTCGGCCGCGCTGCAAAGCACGAGCTTGTCGACAGTCGCTTCGACCCTGGCCTCCAGCAACAGAGGCGACAGCGAGTCGAGCGCACGGCGGAACGCGATACCGTGCGTCTTGGACCTCCAGAGAAAACGAGTCATCATTTTGTGTGGCGGATAGATTTTACCACCTTTTTCATTAAAGTTTTTTTGGCTTTCAAACTGCGAGATTCGAGATTTGAGATTTAAAAGCCAAAAAAAGAGAAGCCGTTCTGGTACGAGTGAAAAACGGGACACAAATCGAATGTCTGTCTTCACGGACAACAAGGTCAGTGCCTTTGACACCGGGGCCGACCCGAAGAAGCTGCGTCTGTCGGAACCAAGAAGTGCGTATGGGTCCATCTTTTCGAACTTGTGCTATGGCGACAAGAGTTTGACCCTGGTTCTCCCGTGCATGCAGCTCGCCTGGGATCCCTCGACGTACGACCAAGGCAACAAGGCGGCCAAGACGACGATTGACCTGGATTTCAAGCACGCGCAACAGTATGGCGCGGTACTGCAGGCCTATCAGGTGTTGCGAGCGATTGACGAGCGTGTTGCCGAGCTCGTGGTGGAAAACCGCGACAAGATCGTCCCGACGATGAAACGGGCGGGGCCCATGGCGAGAAGCGACGAGCAGGTCAAATGCTGCTACCAGCCATGTACGCGCCTGCGCACTTCCCAGAAATCGGATCGGGCCTGGGCGCCTCGTCTAACCGTCACTGTCACGGGCGCTCGGTTCCTCGGAGGCGGAGACACTAATACGCTGCAAAAGGGCGACGTGGTGAAAACCGTTATTCAAGCGACCGCATTGTGTAGTAAAGGCGAAAAGGTTACTCTGTCATGGCGCGTGCTACAAATCCGCAAACAGCCTGAGGGCATGGTCTATCCGGACCAAGACCTATCGGAAAAGGAAGCTTTTGGTGTGTCCCTGTCCGGCGACGAAAACGGCGAGGGCGGCGTCAGTGCCATGGACTTGTCTGTAGATTTAATTTAATTAAACTGTACACATGACACACACGTCGCCGGTACATTTGGCACTAGTGGCTGCCTTGGTTCTAAGGTAGTAGCAGCCGGTTTTTAACCCCAGTTCCCAGGCGAAAAAATGCGAGCTGGATAGTTTGCGCTCAGTGGCATTAGCTAAGTAAACATTGAGGCTCTGCGACTGGCACACATAAGGGCCCCTGCCGGCAGAGAGTTGCAGCTGTGTCTTCATCGGCACTTCCCAGACCGTCTTGAAGATTTGTTTGAGATCGTCCGGCACGGTAGCAACGTCCTGGACAGATCCGTCGTTTGCCAGAAGCCCAGCTCGAACCGAGGGTTTCCAAAGCCCCCTGCTTTCAAGGGCCTTGACTAAGTACCGGTTGAGCAACGTGTGCTCTCCTGCCAAGGTCCTCCTGACCATGAGGTTGCTGTAGACTGGCTCAAAACTCTCATTGACTCCCAGTATCTGCGAAGTGCTGGCCGTGGGCATGAGTGCGATCAAGAGGCTATTACGTAGACCGTGGGTCTTAATGTCTGCCTTCAGCTTGACCCATCTGTCGCTCGTGAGCTCCACGCCCCAGAGGTCCGGCTGCAGTTTGCCCTGGGAGGCGGGGCTGCCCTCGAATTCCGGGTAGTGCCCATTGTCTTTGGCCAGTTCTACGCTAGCACTCAGCGCCGCGAAGTAGACCTCGCGCGCGACGCGCTCGTTCAGGGCGGCGGCTTCGGAGCTCTCGAAGGGCAGCCCCAGGATCATGAACAGGTCTGCTAGTCCACAAATACCTAGCCCGACGGGCCTGTGCTCCGAGTTAGACATTTTAGCCTCGGGGACGGGGTAAGTTGTGAGGTCAATGACACGGTCCAGTGCTTTCACCGCGCTGCGCGTGACAGACTGGAGGAGGTCGATGTTGATTTTCTTGCCCTCAGTGACAAAACGGGGCAGACACAGTGAAGCGAGGTTACAGACAGCGGTCTCTTCGGACGAGCTCACTTCCATGATCTCCGCGCACAGGTTCGAGTTCTTGATAGTACCTGAGTGCTGCTGGTTGCTTTTTGCATTGGCATGGTCTCGGAAGATCAAATAAGGGGTGCCTGTCTCGATCTGGGATTTGAGGATAGCCGACCACAAGTGCAGGGCTTTCACTTTCTGGCCCTGCGGTGTTTTCTCGGCGTGGGTGTAACGAGACTCCCAGAACTTGCCCCAGCAGTTGTCCAGCCCCTGCACCTCGGTCGGACAGAACAGTGTCCAGTCACCGTCGTCGCGCACACGTTCCATAAAAAGCGATGGAACACTAAGCGCTGTGAACAGATCCCGTGCCCTCGTTTCAGCTGCGCCCGTGTTCTGGCGCAAGGCCAGGAAGTCGTAGATGTCCTTGTGCCACGGAGGCATGTACACCGCAAAGGCCCCCTTCCTGCGGCCCGACTGATTTGCATAACGACTCGTTTCGTTCAGAATGCGGCAGAGAGGCACGATCCCGTCGCTCTTGCCTCCCGTCCCGTAGATCCTGCTGCCTGCCGCCCGTACGTTGCCGATGTACAACCCAATACCTCCCGCGTGTTTGGAGATGATTGCACAGTCTTTCACAGTCTCAAATATCCCGTTGAGGCTATCTTCGCGAACTGGAAGCAAGAAGCACGAAGCCAGTTGCTGGTTCTGGCGCAGGCCAGCGTTGAACATGGTTGGCGAGGCATGGCTGTACAGGCCAGCGCTTAAGAGATTGTAAGTCTCGTGGATCTTGCGCAAGACAGCGTCTTCGCTTTCTTCCAGGCCGTGGTGCAGAGCCACCGCAATTCGCATGTACAGATATTGCGGCGTCTCGCATATCCTGTCGCCGTCGCGGAGGAGATAGCCTTGCTTGAGCGTGGCTATGCCAAAATAGTCAAAATTGAGGTCTGCAGCCGGCCTTATCATTGCGTTCAGGGCGGCTGCGTGCGTGTCGACAAAGACCGAAAAGCTGGGCACCAACGACAGGCGCAGACGGTCCATCGCGCCCTGGAACGTGGGAGGGCACTGTTTTTGGATATTGCTGGCCTCAAGGCGGCCGCCGAGCAGCGCATAGTCGGGGTGGTACGAGGCCAGGCTAGCACAGGTTGAGGCCGCAAGTCCATCCAGTTCGGACGTGGAGATGCCATTTCGCAGGCCGGAGATAGTGGTTTTGGCCACCTCGACCGCATTGGCCCCGGGCAGGTCACTCGCAAGGACCGAGATGCGTTGCAAGATCTTATCGAAACACACCGGCTCAAAACTGCCGTCTCTTTGTTTGACCTGCATTTCGCCGTGCTTACAGCTATAGGCACGAGAGAAAAAAAATCACTCTTTGCTAAAATGCTGAAAACCAAAGTACGAAGCCAACAGCGCATCTGTGACAAGCAGTTCTCCTTTTCCCGTAGCGGCGAATAGCGTGTAGAGAATCCCGTGCCACAAACGGTTCTCAGCCCACCACACTTTGCCGCCTAGGAAGCCTTCCTCTTGTTTGTTCAGAGCTCCGGAAAGCCACACCACGGCGGGGACCATGGCTAGAACGCGCAGCTTGTCTTTGGTCGGCGGCGCCGAGTCCATAGCTACTTTGGCTAGTAAAAACCGGGCCGGAAGACATCCGGCCACGAATAGTAGCCTGTTATCGACTTTAGTAATTTGTGTGTCTGACATGTGTAGCCTAGTGAGTAAAAAACAGTATTCCACAGAAAAATTGTGTCACAGTTCAATTCTCTTTGGTTCTCCTTGTTAGGCGCGCGCCTTTTTTCACCTTATTAATTATTGTTATTTTTGAAAATAGTTTCCAGGAAAACACAATTTTTTAATAATTACAAAAAAAAATCTCAAACGTCAGCGTCATGAGTCACCTTTTGCTTCTTCAGTGGCCTGTGGTCTTGGTACCGACCGTCATGGAACTGTTCTGCAAAGCACACTGCCACATGACCGTTTGCTTTGCCGCCACTCATCTTGTGGAGCACAAAAGCCGATTTCCTCTTCTTGGAGCCGCCTTTCTCTGTCACTCTCTCCGATTTTCCGTCGTCTTTTGCCAAGTACAAGCCAAACCTGTTCACCGCGTGTTGTAGCCTGCCCAGCGACGACTTGAATCGCTTTGCGTGCATTGTCTTGTCCTCGGACCTAACCCCTGCCTGTGCATAAAACAAATCGTTGCAGGCACGTCGCCACACGGCGTCCTTCTCTTCCAACAGCTGATTAGGGATCTCTGTGTGTGTGCCTGGCTCGTGATTGCATTCATTTGATTTTTCGGTACACGCGCTGGCATCCAGCTCACTGAAGCTGCTTTTGCCCAGCGCCTCGCTGACGATTTTGGCAACATCGTACAGCTTGGCTGCGTTTTCCTTTGTCGCGAGGATCTGTTGTGGACCTGCGATCTTGACTGCGCTCCGAGCGGCCGCCCGCGAGTCGAGCTTGGGCAGGGCGGGCTCGAGCCGCCGGAAATCCCGCACCAACTCAACATCGTCGAGTGTCGCAGCGTGAGAGAAGAAGCCCGGGTACCGGGCAAGCACGCCCACCACCTGCTTCTGCGTCTCCTCTAGCGAATGCATACCCCTAAAATGATCCATCTGTTCCTTCCGCCACATCACTTCGTGTTCAACAGAACTGTTCGTCCAGTCAATCAGCTGGGTCAGCACCAAGCGCAGCAACACGTCGTCTTTTGTTTGCGCCTTCTTCTTCTTTTCTTCTCCTTCTTCTTGTTCGCCGTCGTTGTTGTCGTCTTCGTCCTTTTCGCGCCATCCTTCTTTCTCCGCGCGCACAGAGGCTAGTTTCAGCAACCGCTCTTCCAGCGGCCTGGCTTCGTCGAGTGTTATGATGAAGTCAGTGGACAGCTTCCGCCAGCATCCATAGCCCAAATCTCTCTGGTGCTCGACCTCACGGGCTACCAGGCGCAGCTGCAGAGAAGTCGGGATTTCGTACCTGTGTACCCTGCCGCTGCTGTCGGTAAATTCGCCCCCCCGCCGCACACCGTCTACAAAGACCCAGTCAGAAACCTTGCCCTTCTTGGTAACTTGCCTAACCATTTGGTTTTGTTTCTGTGTAAAGTTCCGGAGCATCGTATTGAACAGCTGGCAATGCTGCCAGGCCTTCCCTGCTCGCGCAAAGGATTCGTCGTAGAACCTCACGGGGCCTAGCCCGCCGTCGCCGAAATAGGCTAGGATAGTTGCGGGCGGTGCCAGGTTGCGCGCTCGCAGCAGCATCTGCGCCAGGCCACGGCCGGTAGGTCCGGTAACAGCCACGTTGCGTTCTCGGTCCGCACAGTGAAGCATGACGCGGTGGAATGGCGTTTGCGCGTCGATCGCTACCATGGCAGCAGACGTAGTGAAAATGCCACGGGTGTCGCGGCCTTCGCCGTGTCTCTTGTCCATTTTATCAACACATTGACAATTGTCGTCGCGGCACAGCCAGCCATCGATGTTCGCCAACATGCGCTGCTTCGTTCTCTCCGCCGTCCTGCCGTCGATGATGCGCACCCTCGCCCCTTCTGCCCACTCGCTGCGAGTCTTGTTGTCGTGTGCGTACCTGGCCTTCTGTTCATCGGTCCAGCCGGCCATGGGGCCGGTCGGCCTGTTCTGTCTGCACAGCGCATTGGCGTCCAGCTCAGGCGTGTGGTGCGGTAGGGCCTTGCCTTCCTCCACCAGTTTCTCATACGCTTCGCGCGCGTCCGGGCTGCCCACCAAGTGCGGAAACGTGTGGCCGAGCCGGACCATGTCGTCGTAGGTAGCCTCCAGCGCGCGCTGTGAGCGGAAGCAAGTCCAGCTGCGCTGCGAGTCGTCCGCGAGGCTTTCCGCTAGAGTTGCTTTCCAAGAGTCGTAGTCTCGCACGATCTTCAGTCTGCGCTCCAACGACGGCAGAATAAAGGAGTAATGGTGAAACTCGACCTGCGCCTGCGCCTGCTCCAGCGTATCGCACTTTGCACGCCTGAAGGCGATCCCTTCTTCCTTGTTACAAAACAAGAAGTCGTATAACCTGCTGCACTCAGTCAGGTCCTTGTCCATGATAAGAAGACGCTCCGCTCGTTCACACACATCCATCAGAACAGTGTTGTTGGTACGCAGGTTGCTTCGGTTGGTCTTCTCGCTCACTGTCTGGTCGCAGATCAGAATGAACTCGTCCAGCACACAGAGCGCGTATCGCTGAATGAAGGGCAGGTCGCCGTCGCCCCTTTCCTTGCTTTGCAGTTTCCACATCGACTCCTCCTGGCAAAAGACTATTTTCGCCTCGTATAGCTCGCGGTGGGAGCCGGTGTCCCGGTCTTTCTCGTAGTACACGACGGTGTCGTCGATGATGCCCTGTAGAACCGCGGAATTGCTGTCAGCAGCCTGCTGTTGCGCCAGCTTCTCTTTACACACTCGCTTCAGCTCTTCTGCCTTCCACTCGTGACATTGGAGCTGTAGTCCGCCACTGCCGCTGGTAGCCTGTGCCCGTCGCCCCGTGACCCACAGGATCCTAGCGTTAGGATTCTCCAGGCGCACCTCGTAGATGGCATCGTAGGCGCTGTAGGTCTTGCCCATCCCCGTCCAGGCGTTGAGGCATTGAACACGGTGCTTCTCGAAAGAGAGCGGGTGCAGCACGGGTCGTCCACTCGCTGTCTTGGCCATCTCACTCACCATCGGGTAGAATCGCATATTGACACAACCGGTGCTGCTGGGAGGCAGAAGGACCGACTCCAGGTCACCGGGCTGAGCGACCATTTGACAGACGGACCAGCCGATGTCTGCCCGAGACACCGGGGCATAGACTTCCACGCGCTTGCCAGCCACGTTCATATACTTGGTGCCAGGCTTGCTCGTCTCGACTCTCGGGTAGTCCACGTTCTCTCTGATGTAGGCGTTCAACTCGCGCACCACCTCGTCCTTGTCCGCCGACAGCTTGCCCTCTCGGTCCGAAACGATGACTTCGTCGTGCACCAGGCAGCAGATGTCACAGCCCTTGTCCCAAAAGAATTGCATTGCAGTCCTCATGGTCACTGCCTCGTACCTAGTTGCCAAGTAGTGTACGAAGCGGCCGAGCTTGCTATACAGAGTCGCCGAGCGGCCGGGCAGGGTCTCCTCCTCGTCGCCCTTCTTTTCGCAATTTTTCCACAGCTTCTTGTAGTACCACGTGCCCAGGAACTCGGCCGCGGCCCGTACCGCAGCCTGGTAGGCACGGGTGGTAGGGTAGTCGCCGGCGCACGAAGAGTCCTCGAACTTGCTGCCGCCGTGAGTGATCTTGAGCATAGCGTTCTTGGCTCCCTCTCGGTCCACTCCCAGCTCCTCTTGTACGCGCCCCAGCACTTCCTCCCGCCGTTCGACGTATTCTTGCAGAGCAGAGACCTTGTCGCCGAGGAGCTCGCGGGCGCGCGGCAACTCGCGAACCAAGAACCAGATGAAGTAGGGCACACTGTTCTTGATGTCGAACGCCCAGTGCCAGTCCTCGAGGCAGAGCCTGCGCAAGGCCTTGGATGCGTTCTGGTAGCCGCGGTCCGCATAGAGCCTACCACTTTTGCAGCCTTTTCCGTAGCTGTAGCTCACCTTCAATCCGCCATTTTCATTGCAGGCCGCGTGCAGATCCAACAGGAACTGCTTGTAGAGCGGGTCGAGGCGCTTGTTCTCCACCAACGGAGTGAGCTTAGCTGGGTCCCCAGTCTCGTACAGGAACGGCATGATATTGTACCTACCAGACAGGACATCCAATAAAAATTCAGCAAGTCAAAGAAATTGCAACAAATTTCCATGTAAAATTCGTCGCGGTAAATTTCCGTGAATTTGTCCACGTGATGCGGCGATCGAAAAATTGGCAATAGCTTCGTTCCGGCTGCTGGCCACTTCCCTCGGTTTGAAACTCGAGGGTTCTGCCCAAAACACAGTGACGAAACCGACGAGGCGCGTGCCACGTCACCCTCTCCCGGCCGGTCCGGCTCTATTGCCTGCGCGGCCTATCGAAATTTTTTTCCAGCGAAAATTTCCCCGCAAATCCCGGTCAGGAACACTAAAAGCACAACCACCCTCCCAAAGACCAAAGGTCGCCAATGGGGGGCGCTCGCCACCCTCTCCGCCCTCGCAGCCCTCTTTGCCTTCTGGACCTTTCGTCAAAAATCCAACAGTAAACAAGCTCGTTGCCCACGAAAGGTCCTGCCTTTCAACCTGCCTTCTGGACCTTTCGTCAAAAATCCAACCGTAAACAAGCTCGTTGCCCACGAAAGGTCCCGACCCGCCGCTGGACCGGGCCGATTTCCCTGATCCACCCCATCCCGGACCTTTCGTCGGCGATCAGCCTGTATACTAGCCCAGTCGGCGACGAAAGGTCCAGACTGGGGGATTTTCCCGGGGAAATAGGGAAAAGACGGGTGGGAGGGGGCGGAGGGCAGGGGGGTGGCACCCACCACCAGACGGTTCGGTGGCGGACCTTTCGTCAGCAACCAGCCTATATACTAGCCAAGTCGGCAACGAAAGGTCCAGACTGGGAGATTTACCGGGAAAACAGTGAAAAGACGGGTGGGAGGGGGGCGCAGGGGTGGGAGGAGGCACCCACCACCAGACGGCTAAGTGGCGGACCTTTCGTCGGCAACCAGCCTATATACTAACCCAGTCGGTGACGAAAGGTCCAGACTGTGAGATTTCCCGGGAAAATAGGAAAAAGAGTGGTGGGAAGAGGGCGGAGGGAGGGCAGGGGCACCCACCACCAGACTGCTAAGTGGCGACCGCCGCTGATCAGTTTGGTGGTGGCCACCCCCTCCTGCCCCCCTCCCTCCCACCTCCCTCCTCTCTTTTCCCCTTTCCCCGGGAAAACTGAATGCTGGACCTTTCGTTAGAAATTAGCCTTGTATAGGAGGGAGATGCCAACAAAAGGTCCAGACTCCCGCAAAATCCGCCGAAAATTATTCCCCTAGGAGGTGTGTGTGTAGTGTCTGTGTTTTCCCTTATATTTTTTATTAAAATTTTTTTATGACAAATATAACAGATAAGACATACTTTCTTAGGGAGGACCCCCGCACTGGTAGAGAGTGGTCCGAGCCGGCCGGACTGTACTATAGTTCTTTTCTGACCGAGCTGGACCACATACGTTTTTTTAATTACCTGACTTCAACAGATTTCAAAGTCGCGCCACTTCGATGTAGTAGCCGTCCTTAATTCCAACGCTGATGAGGTTCGCGCGCGTCAATGGCATCTCCCGCTTGGAACCGGCGTTGAGGATCTTGTTCTTTCGAACGGCGACACAGTGTCAGTCGCAGGCCACAAGCAAGTTCCCGCGCAGACGGCGGCGTGTGATGTCGCTGAAAGAAGCGCTCTTGATCAGGCGCGGCTGCCAAACGACGCCGTCTGTGTCCACGAACCAGTCCTTCCTTGCGTCGTCGTGACAAAAAGCACTGACGGATGCAGTGTGCAGGCTGCGAGCGAGCCGCCTGCGGTAGCTCGACTTCTTGGTAGACGCGGGCGGCAGCAAATTCAAGTAGGCATGCGTGACGCAGTCTCTGTTACCGCTGCACTGCTCCGGTAGAAATTCTCCTGTACCAAGCGGCACGTCCTTCTTGCCGTCCTGTGGATAGTACGCGTCTGCGTGTGCGCCCGCCAATTGTCGCTCGGCGTCCGTAGGCTCCCTCTTCAGGTCCTCCTTGAGTTCCATGTACATCTTCATCCTCCTCTCGCCCGCCAGGATTGCTGCCTTGAGATGTCGTTCTCGCATATCACGAGGGCGCCCCGAGTGCTCGCTGAGAAAGTCGTCGATCCTCCTCACTACCTGGTCGTATTGCGCCTTGCGAACGTCAGTGCGCTCGGATTTCAAGCCCAGCAGGATCTCCCCCTTGCCATGATGTTCGAACCACGGGTCGTAGGTGAGAAACGCGTACTGTCTGTCGGTCGTGTTGAAAGCAGGCAGGCCGTCGTCTTTGTCACCTTGCAAGGAAGGCGACAGCGGTTGCTTAGCCTGCTCGGCGGGAGCTAAACTCTCCTCCTCGCAGACCATGCACTCACTGTCGCCTTCATTGCTCAGCGCCGTTTGTGTTGCCTGCCCGGTCGGAGCTAGACTCTCTACCAAGCCTGTAACAGCTGGCGGCGGTGGCGACGGTAGACATGGCCGACTGGCTTCGGTGTTGATAATGTCGATGTCATCCTCTTCGTCATCCTCCTCGTCGCTGCTGTCGCTCTCCGCCATGGGCGCTGGAGCAGGCTGTGGCTGAACGTGTGCCGCGTCGTCGAGACCGTCCTCCTTGCCGCGCGGCCGATCACCAGCACCGTACGCAACGTGTAGCAATGTCATTTTCCCCTGTCACACACACATACACACACGCGTGGGATGCCTGCTAACTTTGGTTGGGCTTGGGAAGTCGAAAAATGGTCAGGGAATGAGCCAGCCAAAGCACTGACAGACTTGACCAGGGGGGGGGCGCCCCCCCCCTATGACCAGGGGGGGGGCGCCCCCCCCCCCTCCCCTACGACTAAAAAAAAGTGTATCGAATGCTCTCGCCAGTAGATAGATCTGGATGCGCGGCATCAGAACGTGGTATGACACACGGGTGATTGTCTTGCACGCCCCGGCGCTGGCGACGTTCCCGTGCAGACCTGGAGCCCTGCTCCAGCTGGGTCGACCCCCGCCCCAGCGCCGTGTCGAGACTCGTACTTTGCGCGCCCCTGCCCCTGAACGTGATATGTTCAAAAAAGGCAGTACCCAGGGACATTTTGGCAATTACTTTGTTTCGGCCATATCACGTCATATTTCGACCATATCACGCTGGTGGCACCCCAGAACCCCGAAATGCGGTCCACCCGCAAAACCAGTGGACTTTGCTGGGTCGTGAATCTTCACGCCCGAATGCCATTTTTGCTGGTTCGGGCCGACACGTAGCTGCTACGTCTGGCTATAGATGTAACGGCTACTGTTAACCGGCACGTAGCGGCTACGTCTGGCTATGGACGTAACGGCTAGTGTTAACTGACACGTAGCCGGCCAAAAGTTGTGGTTGTGGAAAAGGTTGTGGTTGTGGATAGCAAATGCAATTTTTCCTTGTGCGGGCCGGGACAAAAAGGCAATAGATGATCCCACCAGGGCAAAAATAGCATTTGTTTTATCAGGCCTATCGATAATATATTTGAATATACATACATGTATGTATGTATGTATGTATGTATGTATGTATGTATGTACATATGTATGTATGTACATATGTATGTATGTATGTATGTATGTAAGTACTTATGTATGTATGTATGTATCTATGTATGTATGTATGCAATGCATGCATGTCTGTCTTTCAAGTGGAGTTCGAAATGGACTTGATTTCATGCAAAAAGTCGCAAAGGTCACAGAAATAGACTTGATTTTATGCAAAAATTCGGAAGGACAAAGAAAAAACATAACTGGTCTGTCAAACAAAAAGAAAGAAAGGAAAAAGGTGAGTAATATGCACATGCACACAGGTTTTATATGCATTTTTACAGACAGACAGACAGACACTCCATAATTGAAGCCACCCCAGACCCCAAATTCTGCCAAGGTAGCACTGCTTTTGGCAACGGGTGGTGTCAGGACGATTTTTCATCCGAATCATTTTCCACAAAGGAGGACCATTCATTCTACTAGTTCTACAGTTCTAGTCATTGTACCTAGTGTACCAGTTCACAACTTTTGAAAACATCTTCCCTGACACAACTTTTCACACCCACAGACGCCTCTCTTAACTCTTCATTCAGATCCTCTCTTTCCCGCCAAGCAACTCCCAAAATTTCTTCGCATCAAAATAAAAAATTAAACCCAGAGCTAGCAGTTCTACCAGACCCCTTTCGCTACTTTAATTTCTGAATAAAATTTCAAATATTTACCACAATATATTCTAGGTTAGTAGTAAAGCTAGACAGTGCAGTTATTCCTAAATAGGGGGAGCAATCGACAATTTTTATTAATAATAATATTTAGTACTGTAGTAGTGTCATACCGGCCCACCCCAATGACAATTACCTATTTTACTTATATCACTTTAAGTGTAACGGTGAATTCAAAGCTTGGCGGTTTGGAGTGTGGCTCTTAGTGACGTGTCAGTATTATTCAAAAATTTCTAAATAAAGTAAAATACGAATTCGAACCCTCTACTTTTAATGTGGTGTAGTAATTGTACTAAGACTTCACACTTAAACTTATTCAAAATCTTATTAAGAGCACTAACCTTATTAATATTGTCTGCATTAACATTTAAATATCCATAAGTCACTCGCCGCTACTTATAAAGATCATGATTTTCCCACCCTCCTGGCATTGGACAATTAATTAGATCCTTGTTCCTCAGCTATGTACATATTGCTATTTTATACGTTAGCATTATTCGTTATGGTTAGTAGTATTATTAGTTGTTAGTACAGTCATTTAGAGTAACTTTTCTGGTACTGGTGGCACTAGCTTTTTACCATTACCATTATTGCATATCAGGCAGTTTCGTAGGTCATTTTCTGAAGGTACATCTTTTTGTGTTACGTCGTCAGTTAGACTGGCTGGAATTAGTCAGTATTGTTAAATTCTTTTACATGGGAAGCAGTTGGCCGGTAGGAGGGGGACGCCCCGAGTTCCGGTCGCAGTTTGCAGAAGTCACTATGTTTTTCTCGCAACTGGTTATCGAGCCTTGGAGCGTGACCTGTGCAACTGATCGCAGAGGAGAACTTTCGTTAAAGGGGTGAGGGGTCCACCTTAAGTGACTCCATTACAGGAAATTACGCATTTTCAATTGTGTGGCTACAGCTGATCTCTGTAGACACTACCCACGCTCTGCTTTGCTGGTGTGCAGTGCAAGGGCAAGGTGGGGGACAGGACGGAGAGCAAGACACCGAAGCGTACAGGCGCAGTGAGGGAGGGTGAGCCTCCTAAAGGGTGTTGTGCTTTTGTCAGCTCGGTGACGTGGCCAGTTATGTCGGACGTGGTGTCAGTTGGGATTGAGCACCCACTACCACTGACACAAGTTGCAAAGCCAGAATACAAAGTAATATGCCAGTTGTGAGTTTGCCGTGGTAACTGGTGGGATTGAGCACCCCTGGCACACGGGACACAACAACCTACATTACAAAGTTATTGTTGAGCAGTAGGCCAGTTGTGAGTTTGCCGTGGTAACTGGGGGATTGAGCACCCCTGGCACACGGGACACAACAGCTTATTGCAAAGTTATTGTCCTATGCGTACTGCATCATCGCATTGTACCAAAACAACTACAAACCTAGGTAGGTTGAAAAACTGACTTTGTAGATAGAGCTGCTAGTAAGTGGAAAGCTATCATAGGTGGTAGCTAAGGTAGCCTCAGTGTAGTTTGAGCATTAGAGTCAGTGGTAACACACATGGTTGAAGAGAGAGAGAGAGAGAGAGAGAGAGTAAAGGTGGTGTGGACAAGCAAAACACTATTCTCTGTAGTGTGTGTGTGAGTCTGCTCGTGGCATCTGTTGTGTTCTCTCTGTGTGGGTGTGTGTGTGGTTGCTTGCCTGTGTCTGTGCCATCACCACAGCGTAAGCATAGCGTGACCCTATTTCTATTTGGCAAGTAGAGAGAATAGATGTGTGCTGTGTGTAAGTGTGTGTGTGTGTGTGTGTGTGTGTGTGTGGAGCGTGTGTCTGTTCGAGACTGACGGTGGTTAGAAATGACTACGAGTAAGACACACAATAAGATTACGTTCACCGGCAAAGAGGCATGGATCCTATTGCATAGGCAGGTAGTGCAAAGCTGTGATGCTAAGGCCCCTAAGGAAGTGCTGCAGGGTGCTGACGCCCACAAGCAATATGTACATCGCGAAAATGTAATAGGGATACAGCTTAAGGGTAGAGAGGTGCCCCCCTTTATACTAGCTTGGGAAGAGATAGCAGAGTGGAATGACTGGGCTGACTTGGATGAAGAAGTAGTAAAGGAATACGTCGAGGACAAAGCCAAGGGTTCTACTCGCATGTGGCCCATGCTCAACCCCAAACCGGAAGCTTCAAACCTTGAGGAGGCGTTAGGGGTAGAGGAAGATAAGGAAACCCCAGTCAAGCGTTACAGACCGGTTTTTGGCAGTCCGAAAGATGAACCAACCACTGAGACTGAAGAAGGAAAGAGGAGGAGGATGAAGATGAAGACAGGCACACCTCTGACTTCTACTCTAGTGGGTATGCTAGCACTGACAGACCTAGGCTGTCAACCGGCAAGGGTTCAGACTTAGAGGGCGACAGCAAGAGTGGGGCCTCCCGAGGACAGACGGACCCCTCTAAGGTCAAAACCCCACTAGGGGGTGCTGATCGTGCTGGCGCACTGACACGACAGGTGATAGCCTATGACGCTAGTGTACTTGCTGAGATGAGCAAGCAAAAAGAGAGGGTGTTCAATATCATCTATGACATGCTCGGTGGTGAGGCGAAGAGTCTATTGCGTGACTTAGCTGATCTGGAGAAACCGACCTTTAGCCAAAACCCTAAAGCACTGTGGGACAGACTGCTAGCCCGGTACAAGAAAGCCGACCCCGCTGACGTTCAGGATAAGGTGAAGGAACTCTTCCTCTTTACGAGTAAGCAACAGTACGTCGGTCAGTGTGTAGACTTGAACGCTAGGAGAGACTGGTTGGCTGATTATGGCCAAGCACCAACCGATACCGGATGCAGCAAATAGTGAAGGATGCGTTAGTGGGCCCAAAGCAATCTGACTCTAGGGTGAAGAAAGCTTGGCAAGTCTGGGTTGAAATGGCTGAACTGAACCGTAAGCAGTTCAAGTGGGACTTTGCCTCCTGGTGGAGGATCGTGCAAGATCGTGCCCTGGAGCTAGACAAGAAGTTTGACCGGGCCAAAGTGACTAGTTCCACGGAGAAAGGTTTGGCAGCTCGCAAGGCAGGAAAAGGGAAACCCAAGGACGAGTGCTGGCTCTTGAGCAAAGGAAGGGAAATGCACTTGTGGGGCCTCCTGCCGTTACCTCCATGTTGGAGGGAAGGTGAGAGGGGTGTGTTTCTTGTGGGACAGACAGGGGGAGTGCAGATGGGCCGACAAATGTAGGTTTCAGCATGACCCCACTAAAGCCAAGAAGACCCCTCCCAAACCGGCAGACCCCCAAGGGGGAGAAAAGCAAGAAGAGCGAGAAGAGCAAGGGGCCAAAGTGTTTTAACTGCTTTGAAAAGGGGCACATCGCCGGGAAGTGCAGCAAGAAGTGCCGGTTGTGCGGGGGCAAGCACAAGTTGAGCAAGTGCCCGGACAAAAGCAGAAAGGAGAAGGGCGAGGCAGCAAAAGACTCAAAAGGGGGGAGTGATAGCGATGATTCCGAGGATGAGGAGCCGGGCGTAGCCTTAGCTCAGATGGTAAAGTTCCTAACCGGCAAGTCGAAAGACAAAGCACTCATGGCTGAACCCGGGGGTGCCAACCTTCCCGAGCCGATCATACCACCGGAGGACGAGAACAGTCTTGAGATCTTGCTTGAGGATGATGCCGACATAGATAAAATGAATGAGGGGCGATGCCATGGCGTAGCGGAAGGAAAGTGCCGGTGCGTAGCCCGGTTGAAGGACCTTGAGTCTCCCTTCAACAGACTTAGGATTAAGGCAGCCACTCTCATCGATAGCAACTATTGCGTTGAGCATCAGTACCAGCGAGCCAAGCAAGAGAGAGAGAATGCCTTGCGCCGGTGGGCAGCCGACATAGCACGAAGGGATCATCTGGCTCTAATGTGCGAGATGGGAGAACGGGGGTTAGAAGCCCAAATCAAAAGTGGGAGTCATCCCCTAATGGTTGAGGCCATAGTGAGACACGAAGCGCGAAGCGGGGTATCCCGTGGAACCGGTCCCTCTTGCACATCATCCACTATGCAAAGCCCCGTGAACCCGGACAGTTCACCGAATGAGTCATTAGCCGACAACCGGTAACATGGGAGGCGTCTGGTGTACCCTCATGGCGGAAGGTGTACCGCCAACATGAACATCAGGCCGATGCACAAGCGAAGCATATGTACTTCAGAGGTGGGGTATCCCCCCCTCGTGGGGGAGTTGTGCCCCCGCCCGTAGCATCGATGCCTGTACGCGCCCAAGAGGTGAAGGGTACTCCCCTCCGTCCGGTAGCACCCAACCCCCGTGGAGAGAGTAAGGGTAGACCTAGCGGGGCGAGCGGGCCGTCAGCGGTACCTGCCCCGAAAGTTGAGATTGGTTCACAGGCCGAGCCGGCTGAAGCTGGTAGTGGTATCATGAGCCAAAACCTGAAATCTTTACTCAAAGCAAAAAGGGAAAAGGTACATGGGGTGAAGGTCAGGCCCGGTCCGGAGGACTACCCAACCCGATGGTTTGGCGGACGTGGAAGATGAGCCCCGGAGATGCAGCCCGATGCAGATCCTTTCTCGGAATCAGACGGGGAAGGGGAGTATGAAGATGAAGACTCCCCTGCTAGAGATGGAGACGTGGGTAGAGCTCCGGTAAGGGTGCCGTCCCCCATAGGTCCTGACCCTAGTGTTGATGCCGAACCCGGTGGTGGGGATGCTACCGCCGGGACCGATAGCAATCCGGTGACTACGCCCTCCACCAGCCCAATCAAGAGGCGTAGGTCAGTGGGCGCTCGTGTGTTTGGCTTCCTTGAGACGGTCCGAGCCTCCGTGAGTGGGATGCCTTGGTTTGCGTCCCATGCTAAGACGGTACCCCCTGCAGACCGAAAGGTGACTTCTCTGTTACCCCCTACTACTAGCACCGCTCCGTCTACGGCCCCCTCAACCTCAGCTGAGCCTGATAGTCCTACCCAACTAGGTACCGGAGAGCGAGAGAGTCGACTCCGAGCCGTGGCAGAGCAGCAAGAGGAGATGCGCCGGTTGCATCGTCCGGCGTTGAGCGGTGAGGAAGAAAAAGATGAAGCTGACTTCCGGAACAGGTGGGGAGAGTGGATTAGGCTGTTGTACGACTGGGCGCAGGGGAGTGAGTATCCCATGAACAAGCCTAGGTGGCCGAGACATTGGGCCGTAGAAGGAGCAGCAGCAATAATGCAGCAGGGTTTCAACCTCATACTAAGCAGTTCAGAGTCCGAGAGAGGGTGGTCGGCGGTGAGAGCGTACTAGAGAAGGAATACGCAAGTTTGCCGGAAGCCGAGGGAGATTCTCTTAGCTGACCCGGTTGAAGACCTAGTTCGTTTCATGACCGAACGCGGATGGATGGCTAAGGGTATTCGGCTAGCAGAGCAGGCCCTCCTAGGACGGAGTGCGGACAAAGACCCCATGTTCGATTCGGGAGCCACGTTGCACTTTGTGCCGGCCGGAGCTGAACAACGCTTGTTCAACATTCAGCGAGGGATGAAACGGGTAGATACGGTCAACGGGGAGACCACCGTGACTAAGAAGGGCTCATTAGACATGACGACCATGAACGGAAAGGGGGAAAAGAACATGTTACATCTAGGCAGTGTGTGGGTTAGCCCCAACATAGATGAAACCTTAGTCTCTGGGCCTCAGTTAGCCAAGGAAGGTTACAGTGTAGTTCTCAGCAAGAAGGGAGAGTGATACATCACTAAGGCCCGGCTACCGGACATTTCCCCAGAGCTTAAGGCCGGGGTCCTTTACCTAGACACCAAGGACAAAGTGTGGCGTTTCGTGACTTCCACCGACCAAGAGCTGGCTGCGGATAAGATTGAGGCTAGAGCTTTCTTTGGAAAGCAGATGGCGAAGGTCACGGAGTTGACTAGTGAACAACTTCATCAGAAGTTCGGAGGGCCCGGAAGCGGCATGCAGCGCCTCATCAGTGAAGCGTACGAGATCAAGATAGTGGGTGACAAAACCCATGAGCAGGCGGTAAAAGAATGTAAAGAGTGCCCAGCAGCCAAAGGGGGAAAAATGAACCACCCGTCAAGCAACCAGTTGACACAGGTAGGGAAGTTCGAAGCCGTGGCGTTCGACAAGTCCGGGTGCATACACAAACCCCTCTATGGGGGGTTTTGGTACTGCATAGTGGGAATCGATGCTAACACCGAGTATGCGTTTGGCCTCCTTCTAAAGGATGGCACCGCGGCACCACAAGTGCGTTTCATGCGGGAATGCATAAATTTCCTTGAGACACAAAGCGGCAAGAAGGTGAAGGAAGTCCGGGTAGACGGCGAGTATCTCTCAGTTGACTTCAAGGAGCTAGTCCGGGACAAGGGAATGAGGAAGAGTATCAACACCCTCAACGAACACAACAAGAACGCCTATGCCGAAGTGTCCCAACGTGACTTTTGGCGCAAAGCGCGCCATAACCTGGTTAAGGCTCAGCTGCCCTATGAACTCTTGGGATATGCGTGGCAGCACGCTATCGTCTTGCACAACCTTTCACCGAAGCGATCCGGTGGTGAGGTCCGGATGTTTGAGCTTATGCCCCGCGCAAGGAAAGTAAATTGGATAGCTTACCTTCATCCTTTTGGGTGTCTATGCCATATGATCATCGAGGGCAGGTTAGGACATGACGAAAGCCGGACGCACATGGCCGCCTGGTTAGGGCTGAGTTTGGAGTATTCCGCACACTTGATCCTGTGTGAAGGTAGGGTGTTCCCATGGCGAAATGTCAACATCTTGATGCTTTTCGCCCTAACAGTGTTCTTTGGCTTAGTCTTGTCAAAGTGGGACGTAGGCACCGCATACACCGAGGCGTCTGCAGCTGAGCAGGGGTATCGCCCCAGTTACATCGTAACACCGTTTGGTTTAGAAGAGCCGGGGTATGTGTGGGAAATACTTAAAGCACTCTATGACAGACTGGACGCGGGCAGCAAATGGTGGCGGTACAAGCTAGTCCAGTTTTTAGAAGGTTTGAGCTTTAAGGCTCATGTCGCTTTTCCTTTCTTCTTTTGGCGCTGGCTACCCGGTAAGGACAAACCAGACTTTATGTTCGTGCACGTCGACGACATGATGGGAGCGTTTAGTGGTAAGGATGCAGAAGCGGAGTTCTTAGCTGCTGGTAAGAAAGCCTTTAGGGTCTTTAAGCAAGAGGCTCCGACTGGTAGGCCTGAACATCGAAGATAAGGAAAACTGTAGGTTAGGCCGTACGATCAAGATCTATCAGCAGGACTTTATCAAGGAGGCAGTTGAGAAGCTCCAGTGCACCGGTCTAGCTACTGCAGACTCGCCGTGGTTGATGCAGGGGGTGCGGGCAGGAAAGCAGTCAGTGTTAGAGCAGTTCTCGCCGCAGCACATCATAGGTGTCCTCTTGTGGACACGTATCACTCGGCATGAGGTGTTGGGCCCGTTTGGGGAGGTAGCGACACATACCTCCAAACAAGAGTTGTTCAATTATCAGCAAGTACGGAGCAGGTTGTGCGATACCTTAACGGTACGCATTCAAAAGGCATTCGCTTTACTAAAGCGAACGGCACCCGCTTGATGTCGTGTGCCGACTCAAGTTGGAAGGGTACGCCGGAAGATCGTCGCGCCCGGTCGGCGTGCTTTCACTTCTTTATGGATGGCTCAGTGCTCCCCTTCTGCATGAAACGGAACATGTAGGTGGTCCTCCCGAAGGACGCGACCCTGCGTGTGCGTGTGGAAGAGAAGCGAGCGCTGAGCGACGAGCTGGTGGCGGCTGTGCCAGGCAGCGGGAAACTAGAAGAGGCGGCGGTCGGCGCGCGTCTGGTGCCAGCGGCACCCGAAGCCTCCTCATGTGAGGAGGAGGTTTATGCAATCATGATTGTGAAGTCTTATCATGGACAAGACAAGATTGTGAATTTTGTTCAGGGAATCGCAGGTGGCCGGGTCGCGGACGCCATGGGGCAGTACGGGTGGGGGCAGCCCTTCATCATACACAGCGACAACCAGGGAGAGTTGGATCTCGCAGACAGCAATATGTTTGCTAGGAAGCTGTGGCATGTGGACCTGGGATGCGTAATCATCAATCAGAAGGTGGACGCCTGGCTCTTTGTCAACAAGAAGGTGTGCTCAACCGACAATATTGCAGGCATAAACACTAAGGCTACGCGGGGTGCGCCTTACGACAGTCGGGTTCTGCACGTAGCCCAGAATTAAAGACTCGGAGAACTGCTCCCTCTTAGAGAGACAACTCCCCGACAGCAGCACTTTCTCCAACGTGGACTTTAGGTAGTACTCTTGTCAGGTTCCCGGTGGTCCGGGTGTAGATATTAACAATTAGGTGACTAGATTGCCGAACTCTGTGGAGACGTACGCTAGCATCTCTGCTTTCGTTTAGTCTTATTTTGTGCACTGTTGTGTCTGTAGCGCTTTAGTTGATATAGTGCAGCTATATGTCCGAACTTCACTGGAGACGTAGGATAGCTCACTTTGCGCTTTGCTCATTTTTCTAATCTAGTTGTCAGTAGCACGGTATGGTTTGACACTGACTCGTATGGGAGTCTAATTAAGTGGGAGCATTGGACAAGTAATTAACCACTTCCTCCTCCGCTATGTCCATATTGCTATTTTATACGTTAGCCTTATTCGCTACGGTCGGTAATATTATTAATTATTAATACAGTCATTTAGAGTACCTTTTCTGGTACTAGTAGCACTAGCTTTTCACCATTACCATTATTGCCCATATCACGCCGTTTCGTGTGTCATTTTCTGGAGGTACATCTTTTGTGTGACGTCGTCAGTTAGACTGGCGGGAATTGTTCAGTATTGTTAATTTCTTTTACGTGGGAAGCAGTTGACCGGTAGGAGGGGGACGCCCCGAGTTCCGGTCGCCGTTTGCAGAAGTCGCGAGTGTTTTCTCACAATGCCTGGGCCATCAATGGTTCCGCTTGCCTCTGCCAGTAAGATTAGCTGAAGCCAAACCTTATCCTCGTCGCCGAACTTCCAGTCGCAGTCCCGATGCACGCCGTAAGCCACGTCGTAGTACATGTAGGGATCGTAGCCGAAGGTATTCGCAAGGCCGTCCAGCCCCAACTTTCTCCACTTCTTCCTGTGTGACCGCCCTTTTGCATGTCGCTTCAATTCCACTCTGGTTTTCCCTTTAAAACTGACGTTGCAGAGCTGGCAGATGACGATATCGTTCTTCTTGGATAGGTACCATGGGGTGATGGCTTTGAAGGCCTCTTCAGTTAGTACTAAGAAAGGGCAGGGGTGATGCGGGTACGTAGCGGTGAAAGCAAAAAAACGGTGCAACCTCCTTGGGGGAGAAGAAGCGCTTAATCTCGTCAACTGTGACAAGTTCCTTTTCAGGAGTGTAACAATATTACTATGATCTTGAACCGCTCGAGCGCTGGTTGCTGTTGGGGAGTCTTTGAGTAGAGACGCCAGAAGGCTCCCGTGTCGAAAAGTGGGATAATGACAAACACGGGTGGCGGGCTGGCTGGAGTTCCCTAACCTCAACTAGTTTGGTAGAGGTGTTCGCATTGTGATGCTCTTGAGTGGGGTCGGCTGTCACATTTGTTTGAGATGGGAGCGAGGATGAGTATGAAGAGGAGGCAGGCTGGGGTAAGGAGGTAGATGTTGAGAGAGGAGGAGAAAAAGTAGAGGAAGAAGGTGGTACGGTAGAGGGGAGAAAGGTGGATGCAGGATAGGAAGGGGATGACAAAGAGGAAGTGTAGGTGGTGAGGGGAAGGAGAAGGAAGAAGGGAAGGATAAAGGGGAGGAGGGCTCCGACTCGCGATCGGGGTGTAAGAGGAGGTCGTCACGAATGTCCTTGATGTCCTCCAGTTGTTCGATCAGATTGTGAGCAGTCTCTTCTTCATAGAACCTGATGGAATTTGGTTGTACCCTATTCCATATTTCCACTCCTCCGAGGAATGCAGTGGGAGAGGAGGGTGGTGTCCTCATCTCGTCGTCAGGTCTAACGTTCACGTCGAAGTCGTGTATGTATGTATGTATGTATGTATGTATGTGTGTATGTATATATGCATGTATGTATGTATGTATGTATGCATGTATGTATGTATGCGTGTATGTATGTATGTATGTATGTTTCTATGAATG
>WBZZ01002047.1:142500-145000 GCA_019918135.1 Paulinella micropora
AGTATTTTCATTGAACATACCGGTCTATTTCTGGACCAGTATTTTCATTGAACATACCGGCCCGTCTGGAAGTGTTGGAACTGCCCTTGCGGGGGTGTCATTAGAGCTTATCGTCAATTCTTCGTACTCCCCTCACGGGTGAGACGATGGAGGCGCATGTGCAGAAATGCATCAGCCATTGACAGAGAAGCACTATTATTATTATTATTATTATTATTATTATTATTATTATTTACTATATCTGAGGCGTACTGATGCAGCTAATGGCATATCCTCAACGGACATAAGCCTCCAATACCCTTGTTCGAGGTCCTCCACCCCCCCGTGTCAGTCTCTCGCCTGATGATCGGGGCCACCGATGGAGCTCCTGAGGGCAAGACTGCACTAAGCCGAGGTTATTCCGCAGTCCCAGCAACCTCTTGCAAGACGTCACCGAATGTGCAAGTGCATACACCAAGCGCGGTTGCTAGAGCTGCCTCGAAACCCCACCCATAACAATCTGGTGTCTGCTGGGTCCTGGGCTATCAACCAGCATATGCGGAGTTTAAGATCTTTTACGCGCGCAACGACCCTCCTCCCCAGCATCTACCACCAAAGGGTTATGAGTTGGCGTCACAGTTTAACGCCTTGAGGCCATTGGGCTGTATTATTATCATTATTATTATTATTATTATTTTGGACACCGTGATAGCCCAGTGGTCAAGTTCTACCATCTGGGCCCTGTCGCCAGTTCGATTCCCGTCGGTGCCACCAGTATTTTCATTGAACATACCGGTCCGTCTGGACCAGTATTTTCATTGAACATACCGGTCCGTCTGGAAGTGTTGGAACTGCCCTTGCGGGGGTGTCATTAGAGCCTATCGTCAATTCTTCGTACTCCCCTCACGGGTGAGACGATGGAGGCGCATGTGCAGAAATGCATCAGCCATTGACAGAGAAGCACTATTATTATTATTATTATTATTATTATTATTATTATTATTATATTATATATATATATAAGATATCGTATTACAAGTGTTTTCCTACACAGATAATAAGTGTGAGTCTGCGATATTCTCTATAGCGAAAGGTTTATTATTATTGCTTTTTATTCGGCGATGTAGTTTGCTCTTGACATAAACCTTGGGGACACATAGAGATAACATACAAAGTATATAAGGCTTGTTCTACACCCGCAATGTGGGGTTTCTGGTGCCGCTTGGGGTTTGCGGCTTGAACAGCCTGGCCTGTGGTGGTGGTAGCACTGTCGGGCTTGAACAGCCTGGCCTGTGGTGGTGGTGGCACTGTCGGGCTTGAACAGCCTGGCCTGTGGTGGTGGCACTGTCGGGCTTGAACAGCCTGGCCTCTGGTGGTGGTGGCACTGTCGCACCCCACACCCGAAATCTCGGGTGCAGAATGAGCCTAAGACGGGAAAGGGAAAATGTGGCGACTTCCCGGGAAAGAACCGCAAATACCGCAAAATTTTAGCTGCGTCCCCGTCTTATTTGTGTGTGTGTGTGTGTGTGTGTGTAAGAAATAAGAAGTGTTGGTGTCTGCGATCCTGCTGGTTGCAAACGTTACATTATTCTTGTTTTTCTATTCCTATTTTTATATTCATCTACCTTGTCTTTAATCCCATTATTATTAAGTAGGCTAGAGAATCACTCAGCAGGCTCACTGCGATCTACTACTACTACTACTACTACTACTACTACTACTACTACTACTACTACTACTATGACTACTACTTCTACTACTACTGCTACTACTACTACTACTACTACTACTACTACTATGACTACTACTACTACTATGACTACTACTACTACTACTACTACTACTACTATGATTACTACTATGACTACTACTACTACTACTACTACTACTACTACTACTACTACTACTACTACTACTACTACTATGACTACTACTATGACTACTACCACTACTACTACTACTGCTATGACTACTACTACTACTACTACTACTACTACTACTACTACTACTACTACTACTCCTGCTCCTCCTCCACCTTCTCCTGCTCCTCCTCCTCATCCTCCTCCCCCTCCACCTCCTCCTCCTCCTCCTTCTCCTATTGTGTTCATTCCTCATCTACCTTATTCTCCAGCCGGTCGACGATGTACGGCAGCGAGTCAATCAGCAAGTTCACAGTGATCTGGATCTTGGATGCTTCCGGGGAGTTCTTGAGGATGTAGCGAAGCAAGGGACGCACATACCTAACACATAGTAGGTAAGTAAGTAGGACGCACACTACCTAACGTACAACAACAACAACAACAACAACAACAACATCACCAACAAGAAAAAAAAAAAAAAAAAAAAAAAAGAGAGAGAGAGAGAGAGAGAGAGAGAGAGAGAGAGAGAGAAAGAGAGAGAGAGGCATACTCGGTGAGGTTGGCACACTGCACTTTCTGTTCTTGCTTGTTGAACGGAGTCTACAATATACATACATACATACATACATACATACATACATACATAGCTACATAGATACATA